>JAHWFP010199599.1:65859-81344 GCA_023313725.1 Lithobius niger
AGCCACCGTATGTTGCGATCACGCAGCTCAAAAATGGCCGGCAAACAACACTAAGGAGAGCGACGGACAGGGAATTTTGTGACGGTAAACTGTGTTAGCTAACATTTGCCATATGCAGTTTGTACAAATCTCACGAATTGTTTTGGCAGTTTACGACAGCGCAACGTTTATTTACCGGCATCTTTGAACTCCACTGTGCACTGGCTTAAGCTACGATTACCAGCACCATGTTGTCTGTGCTTCTGCGGTCCTTGTCCATCGATGAACGCTATTTGCGCTAGCAACCCTTCTGTCACGTTACGTTGCGACCATTGTGACTGCAAGAGTTATTAATCCTGGGTTAAACATGGGACCTTGTAGCCTAGCCAGACAGCAACCTATTCAGCCAATTTGCAACATTATTTAGGATCAAATTTCATACTAAGAGCCAATTCAACTTGGTGAAACACCGCTGAACCGACTCAACGCGGCCAACATCCTTAACCAAATGCGGTGACCAGACTGGGCTTTCATACTCAAAAATTAGCCTTACAGAAACTATAAATGCCCAGATTAAAGTTTTAGCATCACCAGAATTGAAACAGCGTCTTATCATGGCCACTCCTTGTCTAGCAGTTTTTACAATTTGGTTACAACGCGAACTACTTTTTGAATCACTACTGAACCACACTCCAAGGTCCTCGACCTCAAAGACATGATCCAATACTTTACTAAGTAACGCATAGTGCATTTTGTTGTTTTTGCCTCCTATATGGAAAACTTTACATTTGGAGCTTGAAATTGGTAACTACCATTTGTCAGATCATATTTTAAGAGAGGATAAAGCTGATGTGAAGGCCAAATGGTCCTTTACATGTTTAATACGATTGTACATCTAGGGGTCTTTACAAGAGAGTGCTCAAGTTTCAAATCGTTAATATAAATGAGAAATAGCAGGGGTCCCAATATGGATCCTTGAGTTACGCCACTGGTAACTAGTTTATTCAGCAAAAGGATCCATTGGGACAATTACTCGGCCCCTTTCATTAAAAACGAGGCACGTTTTCGTTGCAACTGGCGGTAACTTGATGGTCCGGACTGGTACTTAATTCGGATACAGGAAATAGTCTCAATAGGCATACAAAAAAAAAAACAGTTTTTTTTTTTGGGGGGGGGATGTGGTCATATTATTTTTGGACCTTGAGTGGGGGGTGAAGGAGGCCTTGATTTTCTCAGTTTTAAAATGGCGACGCATTTTCATTTCATTTCCTTCACCCTCTCCTCCCCGGACAAAATAATGACCACTGCCTTAACCCATAAAGAGCCATACACAAATGACGTCACACAAAAAAAGGAGAGGTGGATTCATGGTATGTGACAGTTTCGGGGGAGGGGGAGGACGTCACTAAATTTCGGACATCACACACCAAACTACCAAACGGGACAAATAGCAGCAACAAATGTTGGCTGTCGGACTAATATTTTAATACAAAAGTGGAAAAGATCAAAGAATGTCCCCCTCTTCATCCGCAACGAGTTTGGGGAGTTAGAGAGAGGGAGGGTTGCAAAAGTTGTGACAAAGTTGGACGTAGGAGGAAAAATTTTCATGACGTCATTTGTGTATGGTCCCTTAGGTTTGAATGTACCTTATCTAGACACACGCTAGTGTGTCGCCGCCAAGTAACAGTAGATCATCCCATTGTAGACATCCCATTGTTAAAAATTGATTGTTAATGATAAAACGGCGGCTCACTAGCAGACATGTGTCTGTTAACTGTAAGCAATTGAAAGCATATTTTGGCATGTTGAGGATAAATCCCAATGCGACAGAAATGTTTCAAATTGTGGAAAATGTAAAGGGAAGGGTCAGAGATTAAGAAAAACTAAAATTTAAAGGATGAGTGTACACCAATCATAGAGAAAAAGATGCGTCAATAACGTTGTTTTTATGTTACTGTCTAGCTAGCTAGCTAGCTAATAAGATTTTTCCTATGTTAAATCCCATAGACTTTTTGCTCATGGCTAGCGCAAAATTGAGAAGGCCTACGTACCTGAACTTTTGCACACGGATGCATGGTGATCTGAGGATGGTCCTTTTGTTGCTTTGGGGGTTGTAGGGGTCAGGACAAATGCGTGGGAGGGTTTTGAAATTCGCCACGGGCGAATTTAAATTTCGTTTCTTTTCCAAGTTGCAACCAAAGATTTTAAGCAACAATGGCTTGAACAATCAAGACTGGTCCTTAGATTTATTGTAAAAGCCTGGACGAAGTAAAAACTGAACTGTAACGAAGGATAAAATAAAGAAACATTAACGTTGCCGTGGATTGCGTAAGAATAAAGGGATGCGCATTAGATGATGGTTACGCAACAATACGAGCATACACGAGCTAATGGATTTTTTGTTAATAACCCAAAAATAAATCGCTTCGCATTCTGCTGTTTTAGTAACAGCGACCTTCGGGGGTTTCTGCATGACTAAAATAATGTGAACGAAATCTTGAAAAATTAAGAGGAAGGTGAAGGGCTAAACAAAACAACTGAAGGGGATGCGCTGATTGAGTGAGCGAAGCGAACGAAATCAGCGATTGTTAGTCAGTTTGATGCAAAAATGGGATTGAAGCATCTTAAACAGACGGTGTAACCTTATGTACGTTCACAGTCCTATGAAAGTTGTGATATCCACCCAAAACCAAAACTGGTAGAAAAACCCGCCAAGTTTCCAAAAACGATCGGCCTTTGAAGGTAGTGATATCATTCTACCAAGGAAAGGCCGCCAAGGTTAATCCTATTAGCCAAGTTAATCGCACCGAATAATACTTTGGACGTTAAATGAAAACTTGAAGATTGCTACCGCTAGTAGCAATCTTCTAGTTTTCATTTAACTTTCGAACTATTAGTAGGTGCGATTAACTTGGCTAATAGAATTAAGCTTGGCGGCCTTTCCTTGGTAGAATGATATCACTACCTTCGAAGACCGATCGTTTTTGGAAACTTGGTGGGTTTTTCTACCAGTTTTGGTTTTGGGTGGATTACTAGTACACGGCCTCTTTTACTCAGGGCCGGGCCAAGGCCAGCGAATCTGGAGGGGCAAAGCATAATTTGACGCCCCCTGTCAGGTTTGCCCCCCCCCCCCACCAATAACTTGTACTCTTAAAAAAAATGATGACTTATTTGGATAGGTGCCAGACAGTTCGAACCAGAACCAGAAAATTCAGTCTCAGCAAAAAGTTTGGTACCAAAGTAAAAAAAAAAAAAGGATACATCTGCGACAATTTGGTCCCAAGTTATGTCGTCTTAAGCTTAGAAATGTTGGTGAAATTTGGTGCAATATAGATTTAAGAGCACACCCAAAGTTTCACTCTTCAAGTCCGGCAGTGAGTTTCCGGCAGTTTTAACTGGCATGGTTTTAGGATGTTTATAGTTCCCGTGCGAAGTTCAGCACTCCCGTTCCCCTCCCCCGGGTTCTGGTTGCACTGACGTGGCAGATATGCAAGCAATAACACAATGAAAGTAGATTCTAGAGTACATCATGGAGCTCAACTTATTTGCATTTGCAGGGAGTTCATTTTTTTCTTGAAAGACCGAATTTTCGTACGAGTTACATTTTAGACACAACTGAATTATCGCACTATTCGTTTAATTTTGGAACCGAATTGTCTGGGAGAGAAATGTCGAAAATATATTTGAATGGCTTCACATCACGGACTAAGAAGTAGTCGCATTTTCGGCTGCCCCCCCCCCTCTCCCGACGCAGACCAACTCTAACTGCATTGGTGACCTTTGAAAGTAGTGATATAATTCAACCAGGGAAAGGCCACCAAGTTGATCTTATTTGCCAAGTTAATCTCACCGAATAATACTTTGGACGTTAAATGAAAACTTGAAGATTTGCTGCAGTGAGTAGCAATAATCTAGTTTTCATTTAACTTTCGAACGATTAGTCGGTGCGATTAACTTGGCTAATAGGATTAACCTTGGCGGCCTTTCCCTGGTTGAATTATACGACTACTTTCAAAGGCCGATCCTTTTTGGAAACTTGGCGGCTTCTTTTACACCAGTTTTGGTTTTGGGTGGATTGTACATACGTCACAGAACGTAAACTACAACCAAATTTGTATTCTATGAACTATAGTTTATTTGATTTTTTTTCTTTTGTCAGTTATTTGCAATTGTAATTCATGACAAACATTGCAGATATGAAGCCTTTTATTTAGGTCTGTTGATGATTGAAGCAATATCTTCGATATTTGTACCGATGGCATTATTTTGCCAAAACAGTCAAACCCGAAAAGATAACAAGTTGTCCCATTTTAACCTAAAAATAACCATTGATGCCGCAGGGGCGTTAATATGAGAACCAACTGGTCAAATCACTAAATATCCGAAAAGCGGAGTCCTAACTATGCAAACCATTATACGAGAAAGCCAGGGAGAAAATAATTAAATCATTAAGCTGATATTTGGTAACCGTATAATAATTTTAAGGTCATAAAACCCCTGCGTAAAATTACGTATGCAATCCTAGGGCGACGCACACAGTCCAAGGAAAATACATAAAACTATTCATTGTATAAACACGGTGCCTTATTATTTTTTTTACAAATTTTCATTAGATGCTCTTCCATTTTTTTGTCTTCTGCACGTAATTTTTTCTTGGTCCGTCCCTGCGCCCTCGAGTCCTTTTGCTTATCAGTGGAAAATGTGCCAGTCACATACTGTCTACCGCAACTTGCTCACGTTTTTACTAATCGCTTCCTCCTTACCGAGGGTTCTTACTCACGTGGCAGGCATGAGTTGGCTTGCTACTGAAGTGGGATGGGGATTTAAGGCAAATGGGGAATAAAATACCTGACCTTGACAACGGTTACGGCTATTTGATGAATTCTGGTAAAATTTTTTGGGGTTTATTACCTTTTTTATAATCGTTAATCAGTTAAAGTAGGCTAATTTTTAAAAAAGAATTTTTTTCTAAATTTGAACACCCGAATTTGGCGCCCCTGTTAAGTCATTTTTGGGGGCAGCCGCCCCTCTGCCCCCCCCGTACGGCACGGCCCTGCTTTTACTACCTTCTTTCGCAAATGAAAGGTTATTTTTGACGTCCTTAACAGCCGATTGACGGCAAGACTCGGTAGTCTCACAGGAAAGCTACACGAACGAAGGCAAGGGGTTGCTTTTGTAATTGCCATATTAAAGTTCACGTTTCGCTGGCTAGCGAACACACGCTGTTTAATTATTAAATGCAAGGATTTTTAAGTGGCTGTAGTTCACAATCACCACTTAAAGCACCCACTACCTCCCCCCCCCCCCACGCATTAACCGGGTCACCAGCAACGAAAAGTTGTAAAATCTAAAAGCTTATCGTTATATGGGGTTGCACCCTTCCTTCCTAATTTTTTTTTTTTTCGCAGTGCTGCTTTTAGTACTTCTGGTTGCTGGGTGAAGATATATTTGACGCAAGTACCAATAAAGGCTGATTTGCAAATCGTATAAAAAAATCTTGCTGCCTTTTAGTGAAAATGCGTCATGCGTCGCCATGGTAACGAAGTCAACAACGTTCCGGAAGCATTCTTTCTCGTTTCTCGCGCAGGACGAAAACAAGTTCATCGTTTTCGAATAGTCAAACGCACCCATTTCACCAGCGAGACATGCTGACTGTGATCACGTGATGCATGTCGACAACCAAACACAGCTTGATCAGTGACTGGTCTATAAAGCTAGGTCAATTGCTGGAATGGGAACCCTGGCCAAGTTCTTTTCGTAAACTGGGACAGCCTAAGGACAGGTTTACGCAACGAGACCTTCTCTGTCGCCGAATGGTATTTGCTAGTCAACCGTCATTTAGTATTTACGATTAGTTTCCAGTTTCTACTAAATGAATGCGGTAATATATAACGAATTAAATGTATTATAATTAACTGAGCAAAAAACATTAGAGCTCGTATCCCAATACTCACAGCCCTTAAAGTACACGAATAAAAACGGATTAGAGTTCACTCGAACGCAACGAACTATAATTTGTGTTCATTTTGTTTATGCATTTTTGTCTTTTGTAGCGTTTTGCTGTTTATGGCGTCTATTGTGTGTGTGTTTGTGGGTTTACGTTTTGCGAATAGGAGTTCAAATTATAGTTCGTTGCGTTCGAGTGAACTCTAATCAGTTTTTATTCGTGTACCTTCAGGGCTGTGAGTATGGGGATACGAGCTCTAATGTTTTTTTTCTAAATGGCAAAGCCGTTTTTTGCTAAAGTTAATTTGTTGGTTTTTTTCGCTTCCATTTTATATGTGTCCACCACTGTCCACCGATTTTTGTTTTCGAAAAAACGGAACATTAGAAATGGATACTTATGTTTAGGTTCCGCCGAAGGTTTGTCCCATGATTATTATTTGATGGCAACACATAAGCGTATTTCTGGATTTAGCATGCGTCATCTCGATTCTGGATTTGTTGATTCTGGATTTGTTTCAGTATCGTGGCAACAATCGCGGAAACAATTCAACTGGCTTCCCGAAGCCCGCATTGAAAAAGTAAATAAGTCACTCAGTCATGTCGGCCGCCCAATTTAAAACTTGAAGATTTAAGGAAAAATCAAGACCATTTAATTTTGGTTTTCCACAACGAGCTAGCTAACTCAAACAACGACAATGTTAGTTTCCCGGCACCCAACCATCATTGCATCTTGTTTGAGTGAGCTATAATCCGATATTGTGCGCCTCGCCTATTGTTACCCCATTGTTACATGTTGCAGCATTGTAACAGTTTGACATTGTTAGCCGCTCTGCCGCCGCCTCCTCCTCCTGTCCAATTTTCTGAAATTCTCGTACGAATTTTGCAATCTTTAACAGAGTGTTCTACATATTACGGCCGAAACAGCTTTGCAAAAATACGACAAATATTACGGTAAATTGTGCCGTCAGTTGGCAGACTTTGGCAACTTTGTCAGTTAATTTGCAACTTCGCTACTTGGTGTTCAGATGGCAGCACCTACGCAATCGGTTCTTGCTTCTATGTCTATGATAAATTTAGTCGCCTTTTTTTTTTTGGTGTGTTCTGTTACGTCCTTTACTGCAGAGGCTCTTCCTCAAGAATTTTTTTTTTCTAATTTATTTATTTTTGGACGTTCAATTTTTTTTTAAGTAACATTTTTAGTAGAATTTCTTAATTGCTTAAATAACGCGATGTAGCATTTTTTAGGTGTGCTGGTTGCATTTTTTTTTCATTTTAAAATCTTGTCACACTGATCTATTTCGTCTAGTTAGCCGCACCCTGGTCTTCACTTCAAGTCCCCAGACACCACGACGAGTGTTTGTCTGTAAGTTCAAGCAAGTTAGGCGACGACAACCTCACAACAAACAACAGTGCAACAACACAATTACCACCGTTGGTGCATCCGTTGCAGGACAACTACACCAATACCCAGACACCCCCCCCCCCAACTCCCAACACCTCCCCCCCCACCACCAAAAAAAAAGAACGAACGGCAACACAAACGCGATCTAAACAACGCTCATCCTTCAACGCCTTCTTATTTTTCTTTTTTCTTGTTCCGAAAATGGCGTTTGTTTTCGTCTCTTGCAGGCCCCGGGCTTTGGGGGCTAATTCAATTACGGATTCGTTGCCTCCTAGCGGCAATCAGGCGCACTCCACTCAATTACGGAAGTCGTTGCAATGACAAATACACTGGCCTGTAGTGGGTTTTCTTGTTTTCCACGGCGAACCTTAGTTAGCCACGCATAAAACCCTCATTCATCTACTTAGCACCCCCAGAGTGGCAAGTTGGCCGAACGAGCGAAGCGAGGAACCCGGAAACCGAATATTTTCAGCAGGTCTGCGACAAGGTTTTTACAAACAAAAAATGGTCTGCTGGGAAAGGGAAGGTGTCCGTGGTCTACAGATAGGGAAAATAATGGAAGTGGAATTTTGCATTGCGCAAATTTTTAATTAGACCTATTTGCGTTATTCATGAGCAAGTTTCTTGCAAGAACCTTTTTCCATGACTGTTTTTGCTAAACAACTTAAAGGGCAATTACATCCATTTTGGCATGCATGTTTGACTTTGGATCACTTACACAATAACTAACTGTTCAAAAACTGTTCAAATGGTGCATTTGAACGTCAAAATCAATCAATTTTTTGGTGAAACTTTTGCGAAAAAGGAGATCACGAAAGAAAAACGCAGGATAAATCGAACTGAACGCAGCCTGCGTCGCCCGTCGCTCTGATTCTGCACAGAGGCTAGCAAAGGCGAATATTCGACCTATAGTGTTCGCGGTCTATCTTGAGTTCGCTGCAGAAGGAACACAGATAATCGATTGTACGTTTTTAGTAGCAGAGTGCCTTGTTGATATCCAAAATGATTACAAAAACAATGGCGGCCGTCGATTAAAGCCGCCTATTCCAGGAAGACGTAGCCCCTCATAAAATACTTGCAGGACTCAAGATATGCTGCGCACACGATAATTAGGATTGTGTGTTTAGGCTAGGATTAGAGAACGTTTACGCAACGTTTCGCCTTTGCATTCATTCTCACAGCTAGAATTTAATCGCGGTGGCAAATTATGTCATTGCCATGGTAACAACGCTACCTGGATCAGCTAAAAATAAGACCATTTAAGTGAATGCTTGCAATCGGATAGTCCGTTACAATAAGATAAAGAATTCCTCGTGACGAAACAATTTTCCAGTCGCTTCTGAAATCACATTATTGAACGTTTTCGCTGCAAGCCGGCAGAGCTAAAGCCGTGGCCATGTTGGAAATCCGATGATTTCTAGCTTGTAGCTGCGAGAAGGCAAATGCGAGTGGTTGCGTAAATGCGCCCTTATGCTCGCAATTTTGTTGCGATTTGGTTGAAATTTCATGACAGGGAGTTTTGGTTCATGAAACGCAAAAGTTCGAAGATGCAATTACTACCTCAGACAGTATCGTGCACAACCACGAGAGGGCAAGAGCAACTTTTAGTACAAGGGCACACAGTACCATTTCGTGGTAATTTTTATTTTATTGTAGGGCCTTTTTTATTATTTGCTCTCTCTTTATCCTTTTCTGCCTCTTTTTTCTTCTTTTCAGACCTTTTCTTTTGTCTTTTGAATGCCTATTTTAGACCTTTAGCTCCTTTCACAGGCACTACCGGCGCACCAGCAAACGTCAACACAAAAGTCCATTTTTGTCCTACGAAAATTGCAGCTCTCGAGTTACTGGAGAACGTTTCAATTTAACGCTTATTTCCTTAAAACACGTTAGCTTACAGGATTACGACAGGTACCCACCCCCCCCCTCCTCCCCGCACACTCACATTACAGAAGGTCATTCTTTAAAAAAAACGTTGGAAAAAATGTGAAATGAATTCTTACGAAAATTGCATTTCGTGGCTGAGCGGTGAGAGAACTCAGCCTGGTTGTTGGAGGTTTGTGGATCTGGTCGAACCCTTGCAAAGGGGACTTTGGCAAAGTCCCCGCCAGGACTGCCGGCCAGGGTAGCGTGAGAGGTTACCATACTCCTTCAGCGGCTATGGGACGTATTCTGGCTAATTCTTGCAGGGATACGGGACTATGTTCGGGCGGAAATGTAAATGAGTTGGTTTGGTGGAACAGTGAAGCTATGAAACAGTAATTACTACAGGAGTTTGCCAAGATGTTTTACTTGTTCAGGATTATATGGTGTCTTAGCTCGCCTGCCTCAAGGTAACCCTGCATAACTACAAATGTGATGGGGTGAATTACAGTGAAAATATTGGGGGCATGCTGACTTAAATTGGGGCCATGGGAGGAGAAAATTGGAGGATAATTTCTAGTTAGCAATCGAAAAATAATTACGGCGGTGAATGCTGCTTTAACTCCATGGACCTTCCCTGCTTGACCTCTCCCTCAGTTTGCCTTTCTCTCCAAGCAACTCACTGTTGCCCTGAATTTAATGTTATTCTGTAACAATCTTGGACAACAACAATGTAAAATACTGTAAATCAATTCATGACCATTGTAAGCTCGAGGGTTGCCATGCCAACAATGTAACCATGCTGTTGAAGGGCAACAATTGCCCAATAGCACTCCTCCCATTCCAATCCAACCAAGCCAAGAGTCAGTCTTATTTTTCGATTGCTAACTAGAAATTGTCCTCCCTATTTCTCCTCCCACGGCCCCAGTTTAAGTCAGCATGCCCCCAATATTTTCACTGTTATTCACCCCATCACATTTGTAATTATGCAGGGTTACCTTAAGGCAGGCGAGCTAAGACACCATATAATCCTGAACGAGTAAAACATCTTTGGCAAACTCCTGTAGTAATTACTGTTTCATAGCTTCACTGTTCCACCAAACCAACTCATTTACATTTCCGCCCGAACGTAGTCCCGTATCCCTGCAGTTGGTGCATCTGCTTAACAAAAATGTATAACTTAAAGATGTTGGAAAGTTATTTTGGCCCATAAAAAAAAAAAATTCTAGGTATGATGGTACATAATTTTGACCCCCCTCCTAAGTTCCTTTAAAGTCCTTCCCCAACAAAATGTCTGAAAGATGGAAGAAGAAAGAGTACCACGTTATAAGTTTCGTAGAACGAAGGCTAGAGAAGGACTGCAAGGATTTGACCCAATCCAAGCGTCAACGCCAGGAGAGGAGGTAATCTTGAGAAGAGACCAAGTCGGAGAAAGCCCAATCGATTTTCAAGACGAACAGGAAAATTCGCCTACTGTGTTGTCTCCAGAAGTTTTAGGACATCACCCAGACCAGTCCATCAACCTTGAGGTATTCTCAGATGAAAGCCTGCCGGTCCAGCTTGATGAGTCCAATCCCTTATACTCTGATTTCCATCAGCAAGCCACGCCAGATGTTGTACATCAATTCGTTTCTTCAGTGCTGCAGGCTTCTGTGAGTCATTCTCAGTCTGTGGATGACTATTTGCTGCCACCCAGAAAAGAAGGACGCTATGCCCTGAAAGATGGAGCTCAAGGTAGAAATCGAGAGTTTAGACGACAGGTCCAAGAAAAATATTGGATGCAGCAGCAATTCCTACCTGGGTCGAGTTTGGAGCATCGATTTGAAGGTAAATCAACCACATCTGTTATGGATAGCCATCTTGTAAGTAAGCAGAAGGGGCATGTGAAAAAAAGTATCATAAAGGTCACTAGAAGGAGAATTGAGATAGAACCAGGGAAATTTGTAGTGGTGGAAGAAGAAGAGATGCCATTGGATTTTGATGTAGAGAAGGAGCCATTGTACCTGGGAAGGAAGCAAGTCAAGGGTAAAGGTGGCCAGAGCGGACCGAATTTGACAGAAGAGTCCAATGCAACCAGTGGAAGAAAAGCCTTGGACAAGGATGGAGGTGAATTGAACGATTTCACAATTAATTTAACAGAAGATCAAGAATCTTGGGCAAACTCCTGTAGTAATTACTGTTTCATAGCTTCACTGTTCCACCAAACCAACTCATTTACATTTCCGCCCGAACGTAGTCCCGTATCCCTGCATTCTAGACAATGTTTCGGCCCCGACGATGATCGGAGGTTTCCCGGATCGAATCCCCGGGATGGCACCTCCCTTTACCAGATATTTCTTCTTCTCTAAAAATCTGGTAATGTTCAAAATTGAGCCGGTTCAGCCATACAAGCATTAATTGCTTCGGCTGACTTGAGGCTCGTCAAAATTTCTTTAAAAAAAAAAAAATAAGTTGCTGGAAACGTTTCATATCTATGCAGATTTATTAAATATACACAAAAAGTGGATTTCGCGAAATGACAGGGGCAATGCCCCCCCCCCCCCCGCACGGCACTGACCTCAAGATATGTTTGGAGGCATTCGGGTTTTCCATTGTATGGACAATTCGATTTTTAGTAGCAGCGATTTGGAAGTCCAATGTGGTAACCCCGAGCACTAGACGATCAAGACAACACCATTTGACGTAATTTAGCATACCGGAAGTTCTTACAGTGTGAAAAATGCAGAAAATAAATAAATGTAAAAAAAAAAAAAAAAAAAAAAAACCTTACTCTAATTTCACACATTTTGAAAGGGCATGGGCTCTTTACTAGCTGAAACCCGTGCTACATACGGGTGGTGCTGGATGCACAGTCTGCAACACTGGTACGGTTTGGTCGCTCGTGCGACCACACGTCCAGACCGAATCAAGTTCCTAAAATCTTTGAAATTTCTACGTATCAACTCCCCCCGCTATCTTTTTTTTTAATGATCACTCGTATTATATTCTTCCATGCTCATGTTCATGCCTGTGGAAAAATACATGAGGCTCAAGCGGTGTGAGCTGCCCATTCGAGAAGCATGCTGTCCTGAAAAGCTTCCCCTAGTGCTTTCCCTCCTACCAGACGCGCGTTGCCGTTGCTTATTTAAAAGGACATACCTTCTCACTCACTATTTTCGAGGACCCTGCGCAAAATAGGTTTGGCGACATTTACATGGATTAGAGTGAATGTAGCAATTCTGTTTCTTGCGAGGATAAAAATAGGAAAATGAATGCCTTTGCAACACACATCTGAACTACTGTTGCCAGACTGTGCCATACAGGAAAGCCAACGGGAAGGAATGTACCTTTAAAAGTTTTCACAGTATTCATGTGAATTCACCGTGCTTATTATATATAGATCATATCAAAAACCAAAACTGGTAAAAGGGGCCGCCAAGTTCCGAATGGTTTCGGCCCTTCAAAGGTGTGATATCAACACACCAAAACATTCGCCAAGTTAATCGCACCGCTTAATAGTTCGAAGGTTAAATGAAAACTAGAACATTCCTACTTTCGGTAGTAATGTTCAAGTTTTCGTTTAACGTCCAAAGTATTATTCGATGCGATTAAGTTGGCGAATGTTTTGGTGTGTTTGGTGTGTTTTGGTGTGTTTGGTGTTTTGATGTGTTTGGTGTGTTTGGTGTGTTTTTGTGTGTTTATCCTTTCAACACAATGTTGGATTGAGCCGCCCGGGAACCCAGGGAGGCCCCCACTACAGGAGGACCTTGTTAAAAAAAATCATTTAAGTTGAAACGAATTCGTATGAAAATTGCATCATTGTTAAGTTGCTGGAATACCTTTTAAATTCAAGCCAATTTCTTTAAAATACGCTAGCTTCAGGTATCCATTCACCCTGGATAACCGCCCGCCCCCCCCCCTCAAAAAAAATCCCCCACACGTACACTACACGTGCAGATCATTGTTTCAAAACAATATTTTGGAAATATTTGAAATGACATTTCCTACGAAAATTGCAGCTCTCGAGTCGCTGGAGAACGTTTCAAATTTACGCTTATTTCTTTAAAATACGTTAGCTTACAGGATTACTACCCGTACCCCTCCCCCCCCCCCCCCGCACACTCATACTACAGAAGGTCATTCTTTAAAAAAAAATTGTTGGAAAAAATGTGAAATGAATTCTTACGAAAATTGCATTTCAAGTTGCTGGAAAAGTTTCATATTTATGGAGATTTCTTAAATATACACTAGCTTTAGTGCTTCCCCCCTCCCCGAAGTCACCCCGAGGCGCCTGTGGTTCATTCCCGGTGAGGCTCAACCCCTTCCCGACCGTGTTTCAACCGGTAATCACGCACATATCGGAAATCTCCCAGATGCGCTTGTAAAAATTGGTGTACGCTTCGTTCACTTGCTCCGACGTTCGATTGTTACAAATTCAGGAACCGCTGTGTAAGATAGAAACAAAACTACAGAAAATAAACGAACGTATTATACAGGGTGTAACAAAAGGTCGTGTCCAAACTTAGGTGACTAATTCCTTAGGTCAAACTTAAGAATATTATTCATATAAACATTTGGCCAAACACGTCTTTTGTTCTTTGGTTATCGCATGAATTAAGAACCCAAATTCCAACTCCGTCTCCCCATCTCCACCCACGCTCTTGATATTGCAAAAACAAATCAGAATAGGAAAGTAGTGAATGAAGACAATGAACTGAAGGTAGAGAACAAACCGTTAAGAATCAAAATCAGACTAAAGGAAAAATATCTCTATTGCCAAACAATTTATCCTGGAGGGGAAGCAACAATTGTTCCAAAACTTCGTTAGTCTGTGTTAATGCAGGACTGATAATACTATAGAGGTTTTAATAACGCGAAGTATTAAACGCGAACATCAGTTCTACACAGGTCGCAACTAAAATAAGAAAACATTGTGAAATAGGAAAATGCCGATAACAGTACTACTGGGTCAAAGGGAATCACTTAACACTGCACGAAAATGCAGCAGCTGGATTATTGGTCTGGTGCTGTTGTCCGTCTCTTACTAGTGTTGGAGCTTTGCGTCGATTTAATAGTCCAGCTATTGTACGTTCGGTGATATTGTGACGAGTCCTTATCAGCAATGCGAGACCACCGTCAAATTCGTCAAAAATCCTTTCCTAGGCGTTAGAGCAGGTTTGCAAATGCCCTGCAGACGACGTTAATTCCATGAAGTGCTGGAGTGGTTCATAAAAAAAAAATATATATAAAAATATTATGGTTTCCCAAAGACACCTGGTTCTTGTGTGTGGTTGGGGGGGATAGCAGTTACAGTAATTGTTCAAAGTTTCTTCCCTGAACATTAATGCAGGTTTGACACCGTCGAGCCAATGAGTTTCGGACATATTCGAAAATTCCAATGGTGGTTTTGTTTTTGCAGTAGCCAGAGCGTCGGCGGAGTTGGGGAGGCGGAGCTGGAATTTGGGTTCTTAATTCATGCGATAACCAAAGAATAAGACGTTTTTGGACAAATTATATGAATTATATTCTTAGAATATGAATTATAATCTTAGTTTGACCTAAGTAATTAGTCACCTAAGTTTGGACACGACCTTTTGTTACATCCTGTATATATCAGCATGTCACGCTCGGCCGAGTATTGTAATATCTTCACAGCTCAGTTAAATCCTTAGTACTGCCGTAGTTAGTTTAGGTTACTTTAGGTTTTTTGATCGGGTCGAATCTCGTTAAGTCAGGACGGTTTTCAATGCGATAAGGTGGGAGGGTTGGGCGCTAAGTAGCGAAGACTGGTTTTGGGTGGTGCTGACTAATGCCAAATGGTTTGCCCGTAAAGCTATAAATGCCATTAAAAGAGTCTGCAGTTGGCTAACTCTTCTCCCTTTGGTGGTAGAATAATAGGACGACACAAGTAGGGCATATTTTTGCCGTTTCAAGGACGAGAGTTAGTTCTCAGCGACGGGGGAAAAAAGTTAACCAAAGAAAATGCCCACGAGTGGATGTACAGTCCTTGTGTGTGGTCAGACCTTGGCGTAAATGCATTACCAGACGCCAAGGGAGTTGGTTCTTTCATCCAAGGCTCGAGAGAGAGAACGTCAGACGGAGCACAACAAAGAAAATCCGGTTAAACGGCTAAAATTTAAACGCGGTGTGTCGTGAACCTTGGTTTTTTCCCGTCACGTAGATGTTGTTTTTAAATCGTAAACGGTCAGCTGCGCCAAGAAAAAACAGCTTAAAGGTGTCTATCATTGAATTAATAAATTATATATTGTGTTCGCGGTGTATCTTGAGTCCTGCAAGTATTTTGTGAGCGGCTACGTCT
>JAHWFP010199599.1:81744-105155 GCA_023313725.1 Lithobius niger
GCATCAACTTACACTCAGTAATTACGGAGGCACGTGGTTTGTCTGTTTCATAAAAAGGAATATATTTGTGTATTCCTTCGCCTGCTGAAAGAAAGGGCTAGACAGAAGTAGGTGGCGGCAAATGGCTGTACATGCTGCAGCCTGTCAACTGGTGGCACTCCCCCTTTAAGCAAGGTCGGTTGCTGGATTCGAACTGGCGTTGAATTGGTTTGAAGACGAGGACGCCGACCACCGTGCTCTTGCTGTTCGCTTTGCTCGGCAGAAAGCTAAATTCATCACGGGAAGATATTAGCGTTATTCGCTATGTTAGTAATAAAGGGAGTTTGTCAGTCTTTGGTAGGATAAGTGCGTTGTCGCGGTCTGGGCATAACAGATTGTTTAATATTGTTGGCGTTTGATTTTGCTGTCTCCACTAAGGCTTGGAGAGTTTCCATTTTAGTCACGGATGTTTTCCGGAATTTTGTGTTGATACTATTCTAACCAAATATTATGGCAGAATTATCTATGGTGGAATTTAGGTTTGACTGTAAGACACATTAAAAATTTGTGTTGTTGTGCTACGATTCACCTATAAGGCAGTGACATGACGTAGTATTATTGTATATAACTCTATGCTATGCTGGAAACCAGTAACTGGGTTAGCTGCAAGGGGCACTGGAGGGCGAAAAGAAGGTCGTCTTACTGAAGACAATGCTGTTAAGTGTGAATTTCTTAGGCATATGACGTGCGATTTTTGTCGATTTGTTAGCAGATGCTGACATTTTTAAGCAAGTGGAATCTTTATTTTCCGATTACAACCTCGCAGCATAAGGTATTGGAGAAAACGACGGTTTTTTAAGCCAAAAAAATCCGCTCACAAAGCACTGCATTGACTAGAAGTGCCGTTGTTTAACCCTCCATTTCAATCTAGTGACCCTTGCAGGTATCTCTCTTGTAGCCAATATGACGTCACTTGACGCTGCTCTATAATGCCTTGCACCTGTAGAGTAGCAACACTAACGCCATGTTGGTTACGAGCTACCATCTGGAGAGATAGCTACAAGGGGCACTAGATTTAAATGGAGGAAAAAACAACGGCACTTCTAGTCAAGCCAGTGCTTTGAGAGTGGTAGCAATGTTCTAGTTTTCATTTAAAGGGCAATTACACCCATTTTGACATGCATGGCTGCTTTACTTTTGGATCACTTACACAAGAATTGGGGTAAGAATACGTTACGTACGTCCGATATAACAATTTAATTATTGCGTCACCAAAACACGACATGGAGACCGCCATTGTTTTGCTGGAACGCGCAGAAATTAATGCCGACAGATGTCACTTTTCGATTTCGACTCGCAGCCGATTGAGATAGCTCTGTTGGCTGTGAGAGCTCAAGCGTCCGACGGCCTTAACTGGCCGACAGTTGTAGTGGCCAGCTAAGGTCGTCAGACGCTCGAGCTCTCACAGCCAATAGAGCTATCTCAATCGGCTGCGAGTCGAAATCGAAGAGTGACATCAGTAGGCATTAATTTCTGCGCGTTCCAGGAAAACAACGGCGGTCTCCATGTCGTGTTTTGGTGATGCAATAATTAAATTGTTGTATCGGACGTACGTAACGTATTCTTACCGCAATTCTTGTGTTTAGTTATTGTGTAAATGATCCAAAAGTAAAGCATGCATGTCAAAATGGATGTATTTGCTCTTTAACTTTCGAACTATTAGTATGTGCGATTAACTTGGCTAATAGGCTTAACCTTGGCGGCCTATGCCTGGTTGAATGATATCACTACTTTCAAAGGCCAACCCTTTTTTGCGAACTTGGCGTCTTCTCTTATACCAGTTTTGGTTTTGGGTGGATTATAGGTTGGTTGAACTGACTTGAACAACGCAAGGAAATCAACACACGTCTTCCAATTCTATAATCACAAAAGTGAACTGATTTTGTGATTTGAATCTTTTCATTTTTAGTATCATTGGTTATTTTTAGCAGACACTGTTTTATTTGATGTTGGATACACGTTAAAACCTTTGAAATTCGGTCATGTTTCATGCCTGCAAAAGCCAGATTTTAAAATATGCGTTTTTCATATTTTATCGCATTTTTAGGGAAGCTCCACAAAAGAAAAAAAAAATATTTCCACCATAACAAAAAATATCGCTGCATCGCGTCAATCTTTGAGAGGTTAAAAAAACTAAAAATAAAAAACCGTCCCCGCCCGCATCGACTTTCGGTTTGTGCACTTATGAGAAAGAAGGTAATTATTTTTATCGGCCTAATAATTTACCTGGACGGATCCTGGCTACAACTTCTCCAGCCGAGCTTAGTAGTTGTTCAGTCTTTCTCAATGGTGACCTAGAAGTCATAAACATACGTATAATGAGAGAAAGCAACTTTGCTTCTTTGCCTCCACACTACAAAAATGTGCAAGTAATAAATAAAAAAGAAATCACTAGGTAAAGAGTGAACGAGGCATGCCGTCGGCACGAAACAATGGCCTTGTAAGAATATCGCAGTGGTCCAAGGCCAACTGAGATAGTAGCTGTGTTCATCTCGCCACGTCTTGCCGGTCAGTTTTGTTCTCTTCCGGTATTAGTTAGTGACAGAGACGCCAGGAGTCGTCCAGCACTGAGCACTGTACGGCATGAAAATCCAAAGGGGATTGGTATTTGAACAAAATTTATGCAAAAAAAATTCGTAGTTTACTCCAGCTACCGGTTAAACTTTAAACAAATGAAGAATAACGAAACATAATAATTAAATTGCGAGATCTCGCTCATACTGAGGTATTTTCCCGCCATTAGTCCTGATGCCAATCCCCTTTGGTTCTCATGCAGTTCAGTACTGGACGACTCCTGGCGTGTCTGTCACTAACTAACACCGGAAAGAGAACAAACCTGACCGGCCTGGAAAGAAGCGAGAACCGCAGCTACTATCTCCATTGGCATTACAGTGATTAGAACGTCCGGCCTAGTCAGCGAAAAGTCCTGGGTTCGAATCCCAGTCGGGGCAGTTGTCTCTTCTTTCTATCTGGACAAGGTTATTCTTTAACGCAGACTGATGCTTCGTTTACCCTTTAACCCATGATTTATTCTTTATTCATTGAAAGTCTTTTTCGCTCCTAATTTTTACTTGAATTTATCCCCGAATTATCCCAAAGTTATTCGTCAAAACAAACGACCATATATTCCACCGCACCAATAAAATACTTCAGACGTAAAAATAAACACTAGAAAATTGTACAGTTACCAATTTTCACGTTTTCCATTAACCACTAAAGTATTAATTAGCATTTTGCTTTAACAACACAACCTCAAAACACGGCAGGAATCCTTAAGTTTTCTTTTTCGACAGAAACAGACATAATTGAAACAGGAAACATTAAAGATATAGCCAGAGATTACTGTAGCTTCGTTCGTGTCGAGATGGGGAGTAGTGACTCAGCATTATCAAATAAATGAAATGAGATTTGTCACGCCAACGCAAAGTCAATACGGATTAGCCAGCAGAGCTCAAATTAAAGCTTCGCGTGCAACGGACCGTTCGTAAATGACGTCATGAAAGCGTGGGGAATTTCAAACATAGATATCTATAGTGTCCGCGGCCTATCTTGAGTTCTCCGCAGAACGAACACAGATAATCGATTGTACGTGTTCAGTAGCAGAGTACCTTGTTGATATCCAAGATGGTTACAAAAACAATAGCGGCCATCGATTAAAGCCACCCCATCCAGGAAGACGTAGCCGCTCACAAAATACTTGCACGACTCAAGATACACCGCGCACACAATACACCAGCGTTTCTCAAACTGTGGGTCGCGACCCAAGTGGGGTCGTCAAGAAGTAATCCTGGGGTCGCGAATAGGTTCTCATTACCAGTAACTGAAAAGGTGGAGTTGAGGAATGATTCGTCGTAATTTTCTTTTCCGAGAAGTTGTTACTTCAAATGAATTTGAAGCGACAGGCTTCGAGTTACAAAACGATCCATTTTTATCAAGGATCCAAACAGCCAGGTTTATATCGTGGCTGACAGTCTCTTAATGACGCTGCCATCTGTACTGGTAGGGAAAGTATGTGAAATCTCTGGACTGGAGCACAGCTTAATAACATTAAGACCGACAAAATGAACATAAGGAAACGGAGAGTGTTATTTTTTTTTAATAAATTGTTTTCTCAATTTGAAAATTCAGAATATTTTTTCACTCATTGAATTATCTTCAGACTCTACACTGAAAATTCAGTTCAAAACAAAGAAAATGCAAGAATTTTGGGCTTTGGTACAAACAGAGTATAGCGCAGTGACATGCCGTAGTATTATTGTATACAACTCTATGGTGAAGCCAGTAACTGGGTTAGCTGCAAGGGGCACTGGAGGGAGAAAAGAAGGGCGCCTTACTGAAGGCAATGCTGTTAAGAGTGGATTTCTTAGGACGAATTTTGTCGATTTGTTGGCAGTTGCTGACATTTTTAAGCAAGTGAAATCTTTATTTCTGCTTACAACCTCGCATAAGAAATTGGTGAAAAAACGTTTGTTTTAAGCCTAAGAAACCGCTGTCAAAGCACTGCCTTAACTAGAAGTGCCGTTGTTTAACCTTCCATTTCAATCTAGTGCCCCTTGCAGGTATCCCTCTTGTAGCCAATATGACGTCACTCGCCGCTGCTCTACTGCACAATTATTTGTCACCACGTGCCGTTGAAACACTTGTTCCACTTTCCTCTTCTTACCTGTGTGAATTGGCGTTATACTATTTAGTGGGACTGAAAGACAATGGTTCGTAACCAACTGTTGTGTCCGCAGCCCATTTTGAGTTCGCTCCAGAATGAACAGAAATAATCGATTGTACGCTTTTGGTAGCAGAGTGCCTTGCTGATATCCAAAATAGTTACAATAACTATGTCGGCCGTCGATCAAAGCCGCCCCCTCCAGGAAGACGCAGCCGATCACAAAATACGTGCAGGACTCAAGATACGCCGCGCGCACAATAACGACTGTGGAAAAGGACCAAGATTAAAATTAACAAATGTTGTACCAAATTTGGAGCAGTTGTGCTCAGAAAAACAAGCACACAAAAAAATCAGTAAAAGTTTTGTAAACCATTTATAATTACAAAGCATGGACGGGAACTATGGATGGGTCATGGCCCGTTTCCAGTGGTAACATTTTGAAAAATGGGATCGCAATTTTAAAAAGTTTGAGAAGCACTGATCTACACAAATCTAGACGTCCCATAACCTACGGACATGGCATTTCAAGATGCAAAATTAAATAACAAAGAGAAACCCCGTATTATCGTACGAAAATGGTGACATCAAACCAAAAACCACCAGTGAAAAATTAGCAACCAAGTTCAGTAGTACTAAAAACCACCAGTGAAAAATTAGCAACCAAGTTCAGTAGTACTATGTCCATTCAAAGTGGTGATATCACAGTGACAAACAAATTCGCCATCTTAATCGCAGCGACTAGCCAACTAACAGTGAATTTAGACGTTAATCATGCGTCGACAGTGCTAAATAAATAAAGTAAATGAAGTACAACGCACAGTGCTTGTTCGTGGCCAAATTTGTCAGCCGTTTGAATTATTTTTTTAAAAACATCTTTCCGTTCGGAGCACTGGCGTCGCGCATAAAATTATCAGATTTGATAGGCGTCCTGGTCCCAGCAGTTCCGGTAAAAAAAACGCCTTCGTTATACGGAAAAAGTTGCAGGATTAATGTATGTGACTCAACGAAAATGTTGATATCTCAAAAACTACTAGATAGAATTGAATGAAACAAAAACTGGATTGCTTATTATGATATAAGGTATATTTGTATACGTGTTACATGTAATAGTAAGTAGCCAAATATAATTAGCCGAGCGAGCCACTCGAGTTGATAACTAATAATATCTATCTCATAAACTACTGGACTGAATAAAACAAAAACTGGATTAAATGTTATGATATATGCTATATTTCTATACGTGTGAAGTGCAATATTAAGCAGAAAAATATAATATGCAATTCAGTCTTTGTTTCATGAAAATCCTTCCACTAAAACTTACCACTTTAGTTTTCGAGATGTCGTCAGATATCAAGTTTTTGTCGCTCGGCCAATTATTTCAGCCAGTTAACGTAGTATTTAATAAGGATAGAAATACAGTAGACAATCTAATAAGCATTTCAGTCTTTGGTTCATGAAAATCCGTTTAGTAGTTTTCGAGATAACTGTATTTCTCCATGGTTGTTATTATGACCCTCGATATAACGAAAAAGGGCGGTTTTTTTTTACCGGAACTGCACATCTCCGTCTTCGTTCAGACCCGGGTTCGATCCTGGTGAAGGGAAATGAATATGTACAGAGGTTTTCGTCGGTTGTTTCCCGCCCGTTGCGCGAGGGTTTCCTCCGGGTACTCCTGTTTCCTCCCTCATGCGGCAAAAAACAACCGTCATGATGGTGGTACTTCTTCCACTTGGCATCTGCCGCTACGCTTGGGTGTTTGGGTGGGTGGGATCGTCTCTTTCTATTTGACCTATTGTGGATTACTGCACCCAAATTTGGTCACCAGGATAACAAAAATACATTGCTCGTGTGGAAAAAGTGCAAAGACGATTAACAAAATTTCTCTTTAATGTTCCTCACTAGCCTTACGAGCAAAGGCTGTAACAAATCCAGCTTACCTCGCTGGAAGAGCGAAGAATCCGTGGAGACATGATTGTTCTGTTTAAACTTTCTAACAACGACTTGCCTAGCTGTTCTAGAGAACACTTGAACGTCAACGAAATGCGTCAAACGAGAGGTCATTGCTACACCTTGCTGAAACCAAGGGGTACAACCAACTGTGGAAAGTTCTCCATCTGGTTTAGAGCCATTATACCTTGGAACTGCCTTCCGGAACACGTCATGAAGCCTCCATCGGTGGAAATCTTCAAGAGATATTTTGATGAACTTGATAACCTTTAGCAGACTTTTGTTAGCCTGCTGGGCCATAGAAGTCTTTCTTCTAGCCGTCATTCTACTATGTTATGTTATGTTGTCATGTTATGTTAAAAAGGAAAGTGTTCCCGTATTTTATTTTATTTTTTACTAACGCAGCAAACAGGGTAAACACTGGCCAAGTGAGAATACTAGACGTACTAATTTGAGAAAGAAAAGTCCCGCTGGGATTCGAACCGAAGACAGCCCCAGTGGTGGGTGACTAGAGGGGAGGGGGGCGGGGGGGGGGGGGTTCAGTGAGGAGCAGCTCATCACTGGCATTTTAGGGGGGGGGTTGAAAAATATTGATACACATATTACTGTTAACAACAACACATCACCAGTCGCCGCAACACAACATAACCCGTCAACAGTGAACACAACACATAAATCTCGAAAAACACCACATAAAAATTATGTTTTAGTTTATAATCTTATGCATGGTCGAATATTGAAAATTAAGCAGAACAGTGGATGCTGTTGCTGCAGCACTCGGTGTTACGAGAGGATAGAAATAAAGCGTATGAAAATAACATGGCCGAAAGTGCGTGGGGGTGGGGGGGTGGGGTATCACCCCAACCACTACTGCAAGCCGGAAATATGGGAGTACCATTTTTAAACTGGAGGTGGGGAGGTGTGTGATACTGAGGGAGGGGGGGGGTAACTCCTCAATGGATGTTTTTTTTTTGGGGGGGCACCACTGGACTTCCCCATTTACCGTCTCGGTAGCCAAAGCCCCCTGAATGTAAGCCGTGTCACACGTACCTTCTACAACACTCAGAAAATATCAAGCCGACGAGCTTTGCTGCCCATCGCCATCTGTTAACAGATTTTGTGTACCTTGTCATTTTTACAAATTCGCGTCCTGGCTTTCAACAAGCGATTCGCCTCTTGGTTTCAAAACTTCCGCAATTTAAAAATTTAGTTGATGTTTATGGCGGTACTGAGATATTCTTCCATACATGGGGTTTGTGCTTACGCAGTTAGCAGATCCACTGGCTGGCAACCGTAAAGTTCTAGGTTCGAGTCCCAGGTGGAAAAGTTTTTTCGTTAAAAACGAGGCACGTTTACCTTACAAGTAGTGGTAAACTTGTCGGTGTGGAGTGCTACTTATTTAATTTGGCTACAGAAAATCTTCTGCATACAGTCTCAATAGGCATACGAAAAGCACATTTTTTTTTGGGGGGGGAGGGGCAAATTATTTTCTGACCTTGAGTGGAGGGGGTCAAAATTTTTTCACATTTTCGAAAATATGGTAGTCACATTTTAATTTCCTTCCCCGGCCATAAATAATGACTGGTCCCTAACAGCCGTAAAGATGCGTGTCACAACTGAAAACTAAGGATGTAAAGACAGATTTTATCCGTTTTA
Organism: Lithobius niger; assembly: GCA_023313725.1. NCBI lineage: Eukaryota > Metazoa > Arthropoda > Chilopoda > Lithobiomorpha > Lithobiidae > Lithobius > Lithobius niger. The sequence goes on from JAHWFP010199599.1 coordinate 90,050, forward strand.
TGATATTTACACTATAAACGCGGCTGAACCTGGCTCAGGGTTCGTACAAGGTGCTTGAAGTCCTTGAAAGTGGTTGAAATTCTTAAGAAAAATCCAAGGCCTTCAATTCCTTGAAATTGTTAGCCATGTCTTTGAAAAGTCCTTGAGTTTAATTTTGTTTGTCGTAATTTTAAAAAACCGTTTGTTTTAAATAACTTGCATGTTTGTTGCAAAATGTTCCTGCGTTTATTTTTTAAAATTTAGTTCCTCCACGATTTTTCGTCAGTTGTTTACTAGGTCATTAAAACGATTCGGGGAGGGGGGGGGAGGGGGGAGGCTGCGAGAAAAAGCCGAAGGGCAAAAAAAACGTACCTGGTGAAACTCCTTACGCTGCCTGGTGAAATTTGAGCCAAGGCAACTGATCGTAAACAACAGCGACAACATAGAAAAAAAAAGACAGTATTGTTTCCAAAGGCTTATTTTACCGCAGCTTTTTTTTAATCCCCCGTCTTTTTTCCACGCCGTTTTTTTTTCCATCGGTCTCTTTACCACTGCTTCTTTTCCCCATCATTTGCGCTAATAAAACAAATATTTTAGTATTTGGTGACATGTTGTTGGCAAGTTTGTTATTAAGACAGGTTCTTCGAAAAGTCCTTGAAAAATTATACTGGTTTTGAAAAAAAGGTCGTTCAGAGCTTGAATTTTTTTGTATGAACCTTACGACACTAAAACGTAAATATTGTATTCCAGAACAAAGTGTTTTTTTTTTATTTGCTAAAAAAAAAATGAAAAGCCATCGCTCGCAGCTGAAAAATCGCGGAATAAAAAATAAAAAATAAAGAGCCCTCCACTCGCTTCATTGCAAGCAGTTCACTCGCATTTGTTTCAGTACCATTCCTGAGAAGCATTTAATCAACTTTAAAGGCCTTGACGTTTGCTACTGGGGGATCTGGAGTTTCATTATTTGAATTTGAAACGGTCTCTCTCTCTCTCTCTCTCTCTCTCTCTTGCAAGAGATTTCTTTCAAACCGTCTATCACAACCGGTATTAAACTAACAAGCTCCGCCAAGTAATGCTTACCCAGCGGCGTTGGTGCCCCACAGAGAAGCCGCCCGTTTACTGCGGGCAGCAATGTTTGGTCGACTGCGATGCAAGCACCACTTCGAGATAATACATAAACGAATAAATAAATAAATAATTCGTCTCACAAAACAATCACGACAGGACAGGGTAGGGCCGATAAAAAAGGCACTTACTCCCGCCCAACAATTTAAAAATTAGTGGTGAAACGACAAGAAATGGTCGCTCAAGTTGATAAAATTGCCTTAAAAGATGCCACCCAGCTTCATCACTTACAACCGTCCAACAAATCCCAGAAGTAATGGGTAAACGACAGGAGATGGTCATTTAACTTTGACAAGTCTTGCCGTAAAAAACGCCATACTGGTGGCCGTCACCACATGACCCGGCAACGAGTTCCAGGCCTTCACTACCCTAACGAAAAAAAGAAATGGCGCCGACGTGTCCTGGAGCAACTCCTCTCGACCAGCTTCAACGAGTGCCTCCTAGTCACACTATCCTTTCATGCTAAAAAAAATGCCGATATTATAATCCACCATATCATGTCGCATCAGAAAGGGCAGCGCCAGATCAAATTTGAGCCTCCCCCAACTCCAGAGTGTCAGCACCCAACATTCGCATCCGTTCCTTAAATGAATAAACAATACCATAAACTTCGCAGCCTTTCGTAAATTCATAGACTTACTGAGTTCTTTTTCGACACTATTATTGTGTATGTGATATTTATGGGTGTTAGCCTAACCTGATATTGATCGGTTGCCTTAATCAAGCTAGGTAATGAATAAACATAAAGCGCTGTTAATAATATAAAGGTAAATTGGAAATTAAACCATCAGCAAAAATTATGCACAAGAAATCCAACAAGTCCATCACCGCATCACAACTGTACCGTCTTTACCGATTTGGGTCCTTGCCCACTGGCATAAAAATAAGACACTGAAAAACAGCCAAGTAAAATAGGGATAACTGGAAACCAGCGACAGGCAAATAGCCCCCACATTTAAGGGCGCGTTACGCAATGACAATTTTCTCGCTTACTAGCTTTTACTTGGCTAATACTAAATCTGCTGGCTGCTTCTCCTCTTTACCGAAGAATGAGGATTTCGAGTTGTCTATACGTGGTAACCATGGCAACAACGCGGACGCATATCTTTTCCTCGAGCCTCACGACACGACGTACGATGCGTGGAACATGGCGGTGTCGATTTATGACAACAAGAAAACAATTTTTACTGTAGCACAAAATGGCGGATTGTTTTCAGAATGCCAGCATTCAGTGATTTGTTGCCGACTCGATAACCCCGAAATGGACGCCATGTTGGATTTTGAATTTTCGCTGCGACTAGCTATTTATTCTACCGTCGTCTGATCACAGCTAGAAGCTGTTCTGTGAGGGAGAAGAGCAAATTTTGGAAATAGCGTGAAATGACAACAATGTTGTAGCAATGTTTAAAATTAATGTTAGACTTTGTTCTTTATCCATGTTGTCCTTTATAATACATTTAATTTGTTATCTATTACCGTGTTCTTTTAGTAGAAACGAGAAACTAATAGTAAATAAATAATGGTTGACTAGTAAATAGCTTTCGGCAAGCGAGAAGTTCTCGTTGCATAAACGCGCCCTTACTTGTCAGTGCGTGTGGCTCTGCTATTTCTAAATATGTCCAGAAAATGTGCACTGTTGTGGACCCAACCATGGAGGAAGAAGAGGGAAATACCGCCTTACAGCACTAGCACTAGGTCACCCTACACACTAGTACTGCATGCGAGTAGTGAAGCCACGGGAGCTCTGTCTCGTCCCACCTGCAATCGCAGCAGTATTATAGATATAGCAAAATAGGAAAGGAAAAAAAAGGACTTCTGGAATCTAGTAATATGCAAACACCCGTAAAATTTCATTTGTCAATGCGAGTGGTTTTTTTTTAAAATACGTATAAAAAAAAAACAGGGCAAATCCTTGCTAGGCTACAACAAAATACTCGTCTGCTGCTTAGGTTAAGACACAGGTAGCTTGCTTACACCAACACGTTAAAATTAATGAGAACCTCCCTCCCCCCCCCCCACTTTCTAATATTAATTAATAGAAAAACAAGAGGACGGCAAATAAAATAATGTAGGGGGGGGGGGCATGTTATGATTGGATTAGTAAAATTGTGGCAGAAAATGTTCGGCTATTAACCTGTTTTGCACTCCTCCCTGTGGAAACCAAGTTATGGTCGTTTTGTTAGTGTTTTACAACTCGGTAAACAGGTTTGATGTGATTTTTGCCATCAAAAGTATGAATAGGCTGGGCGCAGCTGGCCTTGATTGTTTTCTATGGATTATTTTTTGCAAGGTTCATCAGGCTTTGAGGAGCTCATTGCAATGCACATTACGAAATTTTCTTAACGATTACTGCTCTTTCAAAAACAAGTTTCGAGTTTTACTTTGCACATCTGCAGTTAGTCACTGCTTTGTTGCCTAGACTTCTGGATCCAAGTTATGGATCGAAGTAGCCCATACATTGTGTACTAGGATTTCCCCAAAGCTTTTCACTATATCTCTCATGCTACACTGCTGCGTCGTTTGAGATTAGTTGTTACTGATGATAAAGTTTTACGTTGTATCACTGGCTACCATACGAACAAAATTCAGCTCGTGACAATCGATAATTGTCTCTCTAATAGTGGTGTGCCACAGGGTGCTGTTCTTGGCCCCCTTCTTTTTTTTTATATTTTCATTGATACTATACCTACCCAGACTGGTAGCTGCTCGGTGTACCTTTTTGCTGGCGATTCTAAATTGGGTCGACTCAATGAAACCGTCGACGATCGAATAGCGCTACAAACAGCAATCTATCTAAAATCATTAATACGTATGATGTGCGTTCGTGTTTGCGTGCGTGTACCTCTACTCCTCTTGAACCAAGGCACCTACAAAAATGGGAGTAGGACCACATGAAAGATAGTTAAACTGCGCTTCCGTTAGGCCTATTTTGGTCGCTGTAACTTGATTTTAAAACCCTCAAATACTAAAAAAAAAACTGCAAATATGATGTTCAAGTTTTTTTTTACCCTCATGACGTTTGTTCATGACATCATCCACAATTGGGGGGGGGGGGTGCAAAGGGTGCAAGGCAGCCGGGCTCAGAGGGTAGTGGGTCCGAAATTCATGATGAGAAAAAAGTGTGGGGTTAGGGCTACTGTGCACTGGGCGACCAGGTCGTGCGGCCAGTGGTCGTCGTGGCCCAAAAACACGGCGACATGCCGCGCGGCCACGTCCGTTTTCAACTGATAATCCTCGATCACGTGGTGAAAAATAACACGGAGCAAGTATGGTCGCCCTGTGGTCGCCTGCACGCCGCTCGGGATCCCAGTGGCCGCCGTGGCCAAGTACGCGTTGCTTAAACATTCTCATTGGCCGCAGCGACCTGGCCGCGCGGCTTGGCAGCCGTGTGCGTGGGAGCCCTTAATGTAAAACCATTTTTCAAAAAAAATAAGAGGGGGAAAGGCTAAAACCTTTTCCAAATAAACTGAACTGAAATAGCACTTCCACCTAATTATTAGATTGCTAGTTTTTATGGCTGTAATTTACTGCTTATGTTGGAAACCGTCATTTAAAAATTACAAAGCATGCTAGTAGCAGAATTCGTGTTATTACAACCAGGCCGGCTCAGCAGTTGGAAATAACCACAAAAGTGAATGCATGCTAATTCCTCCTGCCCCAACTCAGCTCCACTTCCCCCCTCGTCACTAGTGGACCTTCCCGACTTTAATCTTGATGTTGTGTCTGTGGATCGAATCGAGTTTATTGTCAGTGTCACAGAGTTGCACGATATCCGGCGAAATCATGGAGGAACTTCAAAGCAATGCTTAAGTGGTGCAGCAATAAAAAAAAAAAAAGAGGAAAAGAAAGGAAAATTAAATAAGTACAAAAGAAATCCCTTTGAACATGGCTCTCGCCACCGTCGGGCTCGCATTCTGATTTAAACAGTACAACAGTAGTACAATCTGCAACTCAAGAGGATCTCGAAGCTAGCAGTGTTATGTTGAAAAAAAAAATGACAATGAACTCGTACTTGTTAGCCATAAAAACTGAAAGGCCAAATTTTGCTTTCGTTGCTGCCAAGTATATAATGGAGATGGTTTTTCATCCAGTAATTCTAGGGATGAAGAGTCAGTCTGACTTCGAAGATTATCAGGTAAGCTGAATCCACCCAAAACCAAAACTGGTATAAGAGCAGCCGCCAAGTTTCCAAAAAAGGTCGGCCTTCGAAAGTAGTGATATCATTCAACCAGGCATAGACCGCCAAGGTTACTAGCGGTAGCAATCTTCAAGTTTTCATTTAACGTCCAAAGTGTTATTCGGTGCGAATAACTTGGCTAATAGGGTTAACCTTGGCGGCCTTTCCCTGGTTGAAAGATATCACTACTTTCAAAGGCCGACCCTTTTTGGAAACTTGGCGGCTTCTCTTATACCAGTTTTGGTTTTGGGTGGATATCACAACTTTTATAGGACTGAATGTACAAAAGGTCACACGGTGTTATCGTCACCTCTACCTTTTTTTCTGGAAGAGTTTTATCTCCATTAATTAGCTCATTCATAATTTTCACATTTTTCATTGTCCAATTAGCCGTTCCATCAGCCCATTGATTCGGTTTGGTTTATTGTATATCCGTGCTTCACAAGTTTGTTCAATCCCATTTTTGAAGACTATCAGGTAGGCTGCATGTTAAATTTATAATTATAAAGTAAAACAACCCTTTAAAGGATCTTCTGATTATGTGAAACTGACTCACTAAACGGGTCAAAAATCTCCTTTCTATTCTTGTCCTCCTCCGACACTAAATTTTTAATTAAAAAATGAAAAAAAAAACACTATCTTTTACGTCTTTTATTTGTTTTTATAATTCGCGAAAATTTGGTCGCATGGTCCATATTTCACTGATAAACTCGTTAAAATTTTCATTTATTTTTTGGATTTTCACTCTTGTAAAAGACAGTATTTTTTTTCATTTTTAAATTTAAAAATTTCAGTGTCGGAGCAAGACACGAATACAAAAGAAGATTTGATATATTTACTGCTTACTGATAACTTAAACAACACAGAAGAGATTCGCGGACTTCTCCCCCTCCCCGTCCCCCAGGGCTTCCCCCTCCTTCTCCTCAAAACTATAGCAGACATATTTCCTCCCTTTGGTCGGATATTCTCGGCCCCCCCTCTCCCAGCAAAATGATGATTTTCTTTTTAATTTTTATTTTTCCAAATTACGTGCCTCGCTCGCGCTGCCACTCTCGCTGAGGCTAAACATATAACATGAGAAACCCGCAACCGAAAACTTGTCTGGCCGGCCAATACCTCTCCTGTCAAACCATGACCCAGCTGACGCCGGAGATCCGTACAGGTGCTTCGGATCCGGATGTATCCAAGTAAAAAAAAAAACTATTAGCAGCCCATGTGATGGGTCGGTGGTCGATTTGTCCGATAAGCCGATTTTTCGAATTTTGCGTTACATGATAAGTTAGTGCTGTACTACCGTGTTCGCCTGTTTGCTGAGATTTGTTGTTCCTCTACCAGACTTGGGCAAGCTGAACTGTATTTTGCTAACATTCTGTTATCTGACTGCAGAGTTTATTGTTTCAATTCTCGGCACGAGTTTGAATGAAATATTCAACTATCATTTCCCCAAGGCTGGTGACCAGGCCAAGTGTTATTCAAGAAGATTCTAATGGGTATACAAATGGAAAAGTTATTGAGAATAGTATTTTTTTTTTATGGGGTAACTAGCATCGTACCCGGCTTCGCCCGGGGATTTGTTTGGCCCGTGGTTGTTTCCCAGTATTTGCTCGGTGCTGCCTGATCATTCACTGCAACAGTCGATTTTTGTTTGTGCAACACTCCCCCTTTCCGCCAATCCTCTCTCTCCCCTCCTCCTTTTATCCCGTCCTCTCCCTCTCCTCTTGGTTTCCTTGCCTTCGTCCTCTTTGCTATACGCAGTTGAATGTGGATGGTTATTTGAATTAATAGCAAACACCTCCAGAAATTCTCTTTTAGGTTGAGTTAATGCGTAATCGTATGCTTAATGGTAACAGCTCACTCCCCCTCCCCACTCCCAGTCTTTGCGATGCGATGCGTATACCGTGTGAAAAGGAAGTGTGCATGACGTCATGTAATACTTGCCCTTGAGATTACCACGGTGCTTGGTTAGAAGGATAATTGTTAGAGCAAATTGTTAGTCGAGGCAACAATGTGCCAATTTTAACTTCTTTTCAGGGCAACAACGTCCCAGTTTCAACTTCAAGCCAAAGAATTGACACACTCGCACGTTTGCATTGTACCCCTTCCGGGGGTCGTTACGGTTGCTTCATTTCTGCTATGAGACTTTGGTTTATAATATAAGAAAATATTTTAGGCAAAATGTTTTATTCCTACAACAAATATTTTTTTTAATGTATCATACAGATATTACTCCATAAAAAATTGTATGTGACGCCAGAAAAGGGGGGACCCCCACCCCCCTTTTCCAAGACTACCATATTCCGCCTATCCCCCCTACCCACCGCTCGAGGGACCTAATTTATACACGCCTATTGGTATAAAGGCGTGTTTAGGCGTGTTTTTAAAGCAATATCCCGCCTGCCTTATGACAGCCACGCGCCGATCTCATCCGCGCATTTACCAAAGCCAAGGTCAAATGAGACAGTAGCTTCGTTCCTCGCAGCAAAGAATGCAGCTATTGTCTCAGTTGGCATTGCGCCTAATAGATAAGCGAGCGTGAACGCATTAATTGTGTCGTCACAAACCGGAATGATTTTCGTATTTTAATCACAATTTATAATTTTCTTGATTAGTGACTTATAATTTTTCTTCGGCGATCTATTGGAATAATTAATTTTAATTTTTACTACATTAGTCTTTTAGATTCTTTTTTATCTCATAATAATTATTAGCAAACGATTAAAATTAGTACTGCAAACACACAGACAAAACTTCTAGGTCATTGTAAGCGCACAAATGATACGTTCTGGCACAGCCACCTACAGTAAAAGCCGGATCAGCTTTGCCTTCCACAATGCTCCGCTAGAAGTCGCGACAAATACCGACGCGACAAGTTTGCCAAGTGGCGTCATCGGTTAACAGAATTCGGAACCCTCGTCGGTTAGTTTGAAATTTCGCCACTTGGTGTAGAAATGGCAGCACCTAGCAAACTTGCGTTTCCTTCTATGTCAATGGTTGATTTTACGCGCCTAATTTGTCTTGATCTGATCCGGCCTTTGTTCTGGTTACCCAACGTTCAACAGAAAATCTCCTAGACGCCACATTTTAAAACGGATTTTTAGCAAGGGAAATACTAAAGGCAAGTAAATAGACCTTTGGGGCCGCACTTGATGTAGAGGATCGAGAAAAATAGCGCTGGGAGGAATATCCCTTTAACGCGTGTTTAGGACGTGCATAAAGGCGTGTTTCTATAACCCAGTGTTTTCCGAATAGGAACCGGAGTACGAATCGGGATGTGCGCGGGTTGGGCTTCTCTGCAAACACACTAGAGAAAGGCAACGTAAAAACCGTACATCACGGTACAACAAAGTGACAGTCTCAACAAATCGTTTCAACATCTTTCTGCGTCCTAAAACTACGTTTGGAGGCTTACAGTCGAAGTTGTTGATTAATTTGAAAAGAATATGCGTTCTTATATAAATTACACTCCCCCCCCCCCCCCCGCCTCCCCAATTCTCCTTTTACAACATTTTCACAAATTCCTGACGTAACTGAGGCACCAAAAGCCAGAGGTATTTTCATGTATCGAATTAATGACAAGCTCCGCCAAGCAATGCTTATCTCCTGGCTTCCATGTTACACACAGAAGCCTCCCCTTCACTGCGGGCAGCAATGTTTGGTCGACTGTGAGTCAATTACGCACACCAATAAGAGTGGTACAGATGTAATTTAATTTACAAAATTGGGTTGCGCACACCAATAAAATCAATACGCATCGCCGTCTCCTGGCCCCAAGTTATAGAAATTCAGGCACACAATAATGTGTCTCCCGCCAAGACTCGTCGATAACATCACAGTCCCTCCAGACAAGTAAGGATCGGATCTGTTTAGGACAGTTTGTGGTTGGAGGAACCGCCGATATCGACACGTTAGAGAGAGAAATTCCAGGGTTTTCAGTTGTGGTGTTTCTGCCCCAGGGGTCCGATAAGTGTGTAAATCATGACCACCGCATGATTTACGAAGAAATACAGATGCAAACCTATTTACGTTACCTTTTGGACTTATATGTCAAGCTGCCTGAGCGGGAAATCGAACCCACGACCTTTGAAACCAAAGGCCGAGGTCCTACCGCTGAGCCATACTGACACCGTGGCCAGCGGTAGGCCCTCGGTCTTTGGTTTCAAAGGTCGTGGGTTCGATTCCCCGCTCAGGCAGTCTGACAATCATATAAGTCCAAAAGGCAACGTAAATAGGTTTGCATCTGTATTTATTTAACTCTTGTTGAGCCTTTGGCTTTTTCCGTCTACTATGATTTACGACTGTGAATCACTGGTAAATCAGAAAGTCAGAAAATCCCTGTAAATCAATCAATCAGAGGTAAATCACTCACACGTCAGTAAATCAAGGGTAAATCACTAATCTGTAAATCGTGTAAATCAGTAAATCATCCTAAATCAGTAAATTATCTGTAAGTCATTGTAAAGCGGTAAATCAAGTGCAAGTAAATGGCATCGCTATCGTTTTGGTACGATCGTTTGGTTTGCAAATGGGTTGTAGATCAGTAAATCAAAGTAAGTGTAAATCATTAAAGCAGGTGTAAATCTTTAAATCAAGGGCAAATCAATAAATCAAAGTAAGCCAGTAAATCAAAGGTAAATCAGTAAATCAAGCACACTAAGTCAAGCCTTTGTCGAACCCTTATGGGGTTTTCGTATGACATCATCCCTTTTGGTTTTATGGTCCTGTTTAGTGTAAGTATTGATTGTGAGCTCCTTACGAAAATATAATTGTAAATCGTTTCTTAAACAGCCTAAAGAAAATCGTCATTTTGGTATATATAATTAATGGTCGCTGATTAATTATATTTCCAATAAAGTGCCCGTTGTGTTACACTTGATTGTAAAACAGAAACAAGTGAGCACGATAAGTTAGTTTAGTTTAGGCCTAAAGGAGCGGTAACCCTTCACGGATTTTCTTCCCCATAAATAGTTTAGTAGACGCCTTGGAAAGCCGACAATCTGTACTTGATGGGCAAAGTGCTAGGGCGCTTCTAGATCCACGAATGCAAATTATAGCCCTATAATTACCATCCGCCTCTGAGATGCCGCCCTTTGTGAGGAATCATTACGGTAAAAGAATCAACAGCTACAAAATCCCCAACACTGTCAATAAAATCCCATTGCTACTGCTTCAACTAAAAATAATAACCATTGAAAAGAAATTAGCTAACTGTTTACTTTTTAGCCAACAACTCAAAGATTGGGTTTTTGCTTTCCTCATATCTAAAAGGTTTTTATATGATGACTAACATCGTACCCGGCTTCTCCCGGGGTTTGTTTCCCAGTATTTGCTCGGGTGCTGCCTGATCGTTCACTGCAACAGTCGATTTTTGTTTGTGTAACATTCCCCCTTTCCGTCAATCCTCTCCCTCCCCTCTCCACTCCTCCTTTTATCCTGTCCTCTCCCTCTCCTCTTGGTTTCCTTCTCTTTCTCCTCTTTGCTATACGTAGTTGAACACGTATCCGGGTCCCGTGCTTGTTTGTTTGTTCTCTTCTAGGTTCAGTTAATGCGTAATCATATGCTTAATGGCAACAGCTCACTTTGCCCCCCCCCCCCCCACTCCCAGTCTTTCGCTGTGGCTTAAGCGATGCGTACCATGTGATAAAGAAGTGTGCATGACGTCATGTAATACTTGCCCTTGAGATTACCACGATGTTTAGTTAGAAGGATAATTGTTAAAGCAAATTGTTAGTCGAGGCAACAATGTGCCAATTTCAACTTCTTTTCAGGGCAACAACGTCCCAGTTTCAACTTCTCAAGCCAAAGAATTGACACACTCGCACGTTTTTATTGTTCCCCTTCCAGGGGTCGTTGCGGTTGCTTCATTTCTGCTATGAGACTTTGGTTTATAATGTAAGAAGATATTGTTTCTGATAATGTTTAATATTGTTTTTGAGATTTTTTATAATTTTCGATTTATTTTGTTTCTGATATTATTTCCCTTTTTGTTTCTAATATTGTTTGCACTTTCATTTTTTACCCTTTTGCTGAATATTCGTGATTTTTACCAGTTGTAAGGCTAAGTGCCAAATCATTTTTAGCAAAAGTATATAAAAGCAGACAACAACATAATTTGCTCCATAATTACCATTTTTCACATGGTAATTTGTGTCCATAATTTGCTTTTGTTTTTAGTTCCTACCTTGCTGTTACACTGTTTTATTGTTTAAACTCGATATTATTATCCCTGTCATCGTCGTCGAGGCTAAGATAGGACCGAGTGTATGGCGTTGTGGGCCACTTGTACTCGAATAAATATTAAACATGTCGTGAGGCAGATAACCCAGTGCTCTTTAAAAGAAAAACAACAACAAAATACGATGTTTTGATGGTTTTATCCTTGCACCACATTTTTGCAAACGCGGTTTTTTTTTTTTTTTTTTTTATTGTAATCTGGCCTACTAAAGCGTTACTGACGTTCTGCGTGAGTTCGAGTCGTATGTGAGATTGTGGTCTGCTGTTTGCTGATTTTTTTAATGGTTAACTGACATGTTATTTGTGGTTGCGTAGTAACTTCGTTTTGTTGTTGCTGTAGTATATTGTTTTTAGTTTTGGTGCAGCTGACGACCATCTAGACTAGAGTTCTGCAATTGAATTGAATTAAAGTTCACACTGAATTTCGCACCATTTGTTGAATAGACCTATTTTTATTTATTACTAGCATCGTACCCGGCTTCGCCCAGGGATTTGTTTGACCCGTGGTTGTTTCCCAGTATGTACTAGCTGAAGTACGGGTGGAGTTTGATGCACCGTTTGCAATATTGGGAGGGTTTGTTCTCTCATGTGTTTGTTGCTGGAGGCGTTTATCCCGTCACACAGTAATTAGAAATATTTCCCTTTTTGTCCCAATTCCCCCAACTTAAATTCAACCAGGACCAACCCTGTTGTCAGTGTGTCACTACAGCCCCGTACCTGCCAAATTAGCCATTCAAATCAAATAATAGACCGAAATCCATCATAATTCTATCTAACCCCGAGTAAGCCTTACATTTAAGGTATTCCATTTAGGCCCTTAGCCAAGGCAAGAGTCGCCCCCATTAGTAAAGCAAGCCTGAGCCAATTATCGATCCAATTTATAATTAAAATATCACTAGAACTAAACCACGACCATTTGCCTTATTCCATCTGCTTGGTTTTAATTTAAAATTCACCCAACCAATTACTTGACCCTCTGTTAGCTAGCTTAGCTGGCCCTTAACTGTGGTGTTGGTGTAGAGGAGCCATCGCACGTACCAATAATCGCCACAGTGGAAGCCACTTTCCTATAGTTTGTTCCACATTATGTTTTCAGAAAACTGACTGGATGACGACTCGTTTCCTTGCACTAAAAGTGCAAAAACATGTGGATATCACACTTGTAGACTCAACTAAGTTACTGTTAGAGTTTAAGAATGGGATGTTTACGGATTTTTTGCACTGGTAGTGGAAGAAAACGTGGCGTCATACAGTCAGTTTTCTGAAAACATAATCTGGAACAAAGTATAAACAAGGTTAGGTGGTTGCATTGAAACAGTAAGTGTTATTACGTTTTGTCTCCATTATTAGCATGTTACACCTTTTATTTTGGGGGCCTGTCCGGGATTTGACCCTCTGGCAACCAAAACGAGAATCATAGCCCTACGCAATGCCGGAGGATTGCGTGCATAATTTGATTAATAGGCAGGAAACATCGCATCATAACGTGCTTTGAAATTGGGTGGTGGAGGTGGAAGTAATGATGTCATTAGGGGGATGATTCCATGAATAAACAATCTGATTAAAGAAGAAGTGGTTTCTGGCTTCAGTGTGGAAGATGCGACATAAGAGTTTAATGCACTAATTACGACGGTTCTGTCGAACAGCATTGGTTTCCTTGGTTTATTGCTAACGATTACGTCGCTAAAGAATGTGTGTAAACTACAGGAAGCCCGCATTATGCATGGCTGGTGTTTGAGGCACCATTTGTAACACTGGTGCAGTTTGGTCGGTCATGTGTAGGTCCACGTATCACCGGATTAAGTTTCTTCAACCAAATTTTAGCCCATACTGGCTAACAAACGCCGATTTCTGTTCGCTTCGCTCACTCAATCACCACATCCTAGGACTCAAATCTCCTCCCCCCCCTCAAAAAAATGCTTATGATATCCCATAATGTTTTGTTTTCATTTACAGCGTTCTTATTGTTGCCGACCACTTTGCAAGAAAGCGATCGGCTTTTGGCCTTGTAAGCTCTTAAATAAAATAAAATAAAATCAAGAAAGCAATGATAAGCCTTATGCACCGCAAGTTTAAAGTGATTGTTAGCGCCGGTGCATACGTGCGTTTTTTGGACGCTGCGGCGCTGCGGTGACGCATCCAATCAATGCACACGTGCGTTTTATTAACGCATGTTGACGCTGCGGTGCCGCTTCGGTGACGTATGTGCGCGTTCGGTTCCCTAACCTCGTGTGCAAAATATTATAGTTTGAAACCAATGAGACGATGTTGCTTTTTTCGCCTACCTCGTGAACAAAAAATATATTTTAAAACCAATGCGACGAATTTTGGTACATTGATGTACTAATTTAAGACGTACCAGGGGAAAATGTTATACATCCTTTGCAGATTAACTAAACATTCGGATAAGTTCTTTAATTACTTCCCAATGAGTCTTCCATCATTTCTGCAGCAACATTTCATATTTCAGGATAGTTCTTTACTCCCCCAATAAACAATTCCACGTCTATTTCTTCGAAATTGGACGCCATTTTCGGTAACGCTTTTGCGGTAAACGGCGGACGTGTGCACCGCTCAAGTCACCCAAGGTACTCAGAGACGCAATTGTGTTTTTTTAACGCTGCGGTACCGCTGCGTTGACGGGGGAATTGCGGCGCAAAACGACCGCACGAGCGGCGAGCGAGGTACGTGTGCAGTGCCCAACAGATGGCACGTAAACCAAACCGCAAATGCGGTACCGCAGCGGCGATCGCAAATGCGGCGACCGCACGTGTGCACCGGCGCTTAAAGCGATTGTTAGCTTCACTGTACTGTCCCTCATTCCTCCACCCTCTTCTTGGTCCGGTAGATGACCGGAAGTGGTTAAAGCTCACTGCAAAACACTTCGAACTCTTTGAATTCTACGATCTTATTATGTATACTAGCGGAAGCCCGTGCTACGCACGGATGGTGTTATATACACAATAGAAACCCGACCATTTAAATTTTTGCGGATAACAAACGGATTAACTTTATGACTGTTTCGGTCTATTGATATAGCTCTCATGAAAGGCTCGACCGGGGCAATCCATTCGTCACCGGCGGGTATGGGGGAAATCCCTCATACTATCGCATCTGGGGTTCCCTACCCACCCTCAACATGGACTGTCCTGTTCTCGCAAAACTAAAATTATCCACGGTTATTTGGCTATGCCTCTCCTTTATCATATAACTGGCGAATATTTATTAAGCAATGTTTAGGTAACTATGAACGCCAACCTAGGCCCGGTATGCGAAGTAATTCTTTACTATAGTGCGCGGAGTGAACAGAAAATCGCTGGTACCCTCCAGATGCGATTGCAATTAGAGATTCTCTCTCACTTGGTGGTCTAGGGAAGAATTACGGTAAAACGGTAAGAAGGGTTCCTGAAGGGGCCAGTAACAGCTTACTGTAATACCTTAGAGAGGGTACACCGTTAAAGTCACATCTTATTAATAAACAAAAACGTATCGTTAAAAGTTAAAAGTAAGGGTCTAAAAGTCAAAACCTGTAAGGAACACGGACAATCTTTGACTGTAAGGGTCTAGGTGTCAAATTTGGCCAGTAAGAAACTG
>JAHWFP010199600.1:0-70088 GCA_023313725.1 Lithobius niger
TTTTTTAATTGTAACGTTTTAATTGTAGACAATGGGAGTAAACATGATGAAACTACGAAATACAACAGAGTTGAAGACTATAACAATGTGAAACTGAATAAAACTATATGTGATGAAGCCACACAAGATAACCAACCTAAATATGACAAAACTTTGAAACTGAATAAAACTATATGCGATGAAACTCTGAATGACATTCGACCATCCAATATCTTACTTACTTGTGAAGAGCGTTTGCAGTACAAATTTTTTTGTGATAAAGTTGATTGTACTGATTATCAGTTCGAATGTTTAAATTACGTAAGTAATTGCAATGACTGTGAACCAGAGTGTGATGAACTTCTAATAAAACCATTCCAAAATGATGAGTACTATGAGGACTACTATGCAGTATTGTGGAACGAACTTGAGAACATGCCAATCTTCGATTATGAGGCCGAACGTCCAATTAAAGTTATTATTGATCCACTACCAATATTCAATGTGACTGAATGACTTAAAAAATTCGATGGAAGAAAGACTTTTTCTTTTTTTTCAATTGAAAAACAGCATCTAATGTGGAGTTAGCTGTCTTCTTTTTATGTAATGATTACAATGCAAACTAAGTTGCACCTAGTTGAAAGTAAAGTTGTACAGAAAGAAACTAGAAAAAAAACAGTATATGGATTATTTTTATTGTTGGAAACAATCAGGAGCAGGTGATGGTTATTCGGTAGCATAACTGGTTAAAACCTCGCTTTCTAACGTGGTAACTTTTTCACACATAACCTTCATAGGGCGGATCCAGGATTCTGGTAAGGCTAGGGGTGGGTGGGGGTGGTTGTTAAAGAAGGAGAGAAAGGTGCTGCACCAAACCTTTCATATCAAAATGGATTTTTCATGTAATATTAAATAGAACTTATCACCCTCTCTCCTTTATAATAATGGAAAATGGTAACATTCATAACTGAATTTTTCTCTGCTCTTTTCTTATTAAATTACGTAAGAAAAGTTCAAATATTGGAAAAAAATTATTCACACTATCTACATCATGCTTGATCCACCTCTGAAAGACTCATGTGACTAGTGTATTAGCTAAAATTTTTCTTCAGTGGTTTTCAATTATTAACTGAAAGACATGACATGCATGCTTTTAGGTGGGTTTTAGGCTACTTGGCAAATCTCATACGCTAGAAAACCAAAAATGTTGAAGTTCCAACACGTAAATAGTTTGAATTTGACCAATAGTGGTATTAAACCATTAAATTGAAGGCAAAGTTCTGCTTTTCGGTATTTTTTTCTGTAAGAAGTGTTTTAAATTTTGTACATCGATTGCTTAATAATTTCCCTGTAAATGCGGATCACACTAAAGCTTTACAAATCTCATAAGCTGTAATATGATATGGAAAACCAAAAGATTTGAAGCCCAACACTTAAATAGTTTGAGTCCATGCATTGTCTTCATAGTATTGGTACAGTGTTTGAAATTATCCATCAGTGGCCTGATATCATTAGACTTAAATGCAAATTTCATGCTTTGAGGCGATATTGTATCTAACAAGTTTTTTCTACATTTGTTTCTACATTAATTTCTGATTAATTTTCCAGAACTATTGTGGGCATCACTAAATCGATCCAACTCAAGCAGTAAAACTACATGGAAAAACAAAATGCCTGATATTTAATTTTAAAAAAATGAATTTTCGGGATGCAGGAATTGGTTAAAAGTTCAGTCCAACACGTCTTGAGCAAGCACTTGCAGTCGATTTTACTAGGGTTAAAATTTTCGGTCTGTATAACGATCTTCTTCAGTAACAATAAAAAAGAACAACTTCAACATATAATCGCAGTCAAACAAACTTAGGGTTTGATCAATAAAGGGCTTGATTTCCCTTTTAAATTGAACTTATATTTTAAAATTAATTTGAAGTTCATTATCCTAAGGGAACACTAATTAGTCTAGCACAAAAAATATATCTTTGAATTTGACTGCTGTATATTTTTTATCTCTTACTGGTTTTATTCCCAATCAGATAAGAATAATTGTGTTGGTAATCAACTTCTACTCGCTATACCGTATTGCTGTTGATTTGGTAACAATTGTACAGAAAAAAGTCAATAAAAATTGGATGGTTCTGAGTAGACAGAAAGTCGAGATTGATCAGTTATCATGTCCAGATAGTAAAGAAACAAAGAAGTTCATCATGTACTTCGTGCAATTATTTTGTATTTGCTGTAAGATTTTAAAAGTAGCCTTGCAGAATAGTGCATAAGCTCTAAAACCAGCAATCCGTATCCAAAGGAGAGATGACAATATCTGACTGGAAAGTGAGAGAAGTTTGAATATGTAGTTGCGCGACAATCTGCACAAACCAAGGCATTAAAGAAGCGCAGCACTAAAACCAACATGTCCTCTGTCACTAATTCACTGGATCTCGTTTTGAGTGGATTCTTAAATGAATAATTAAATGCCATTTATACAGAAGTCCTTACGTCAACCTAATTCTAAATATACATACAAACCAAACAATTATATTCAGATACTTGAGATAATTAAAATTATTAACGATCATAGGTTGACTACAGACGTTTAAGTATTTCAGGTAAATCCTGACATGACTGCAAATGTTAAAACACGAACTTCTAATAGTTATATTAAAAAAAAACTGTTTCATCAATGAGGATAATTCTTTTAATGAACTATGTTTTACTGCTAACTTTCATAAAAATACTTTGTCAATTTGCGGAATTCACATTTTGTAGCTGCTTATTTTTTGCTTCCAGTTAGAATTATCAAAAAAGTACGTCGCCAACAGTTTCAAACCAACTTTAGGAAAGATCAGTGTTAGTGTCCAGTTCATTCAGTCGGTCTTGCGTGCATGCTATAGAAACCTTTTAGATTAAACATGAACCAGTTATGAATCATATACTTAATTAAACAGTTTTAATACTTAAATAATGAAAATTCAAGATGGAGGCCGAAAATGGCGTCCAAAGGAAATTTCTGTGGCTAAACTACTAATCGGATTAAAAAACAATCCTGTTAAAATTATCTTCAAAACTATTCAAGTTTGTGCATATGACTTTCAATTCCAAATTGCAGTATAAAATGGTAAAAAATGTATTTGAATTGAAACTTCTAAATTGCTGATCATACTAAACATAGTCTATGTGTTAGGCTCAGTCTTCTGAATTAGAATGTTCTTTCAGAGGAGTCTACTTTTCAGAGAAATACTAGTTTCTGTTTTATTTAATTAATTGTAGGTGTTTTATTTTAAGTGGTTATTATTATGCATACTTCTTCAATGACAATACAAAGCAAATAAAAATTTAGCTGCCATTACTGTACTATATCATTGACACTTGAATTACGTATGAATTATTCTTGGAGACAGAACACAAACAAAAAAAACAATCGATCTAAGTCACATTTTCTTCACTATAGCGTGGCTGGCCATACGTGCAAAATATAATAATTCTCAAAAAGGGAATATTTTATACGTTGAATCAAAATCGGTGGCAAGTTAAGGAGAAAAAATAACTATAAGTATTGGAAAATAAAATACCTGTAAATGATAAATTTGTGATAAACAATAGCACTAAGTATGAGAAAATTGAAAATGACATTGGAACTACACGATAATGTGAAACAAAAGCAAATCTGGTACAAAAACACTGCGAACACAACAGAGTGAAAATGTCGAAGTTAACGGACACATATGGGATGAAACTCTGCAAGAAGATAGCCCATTACATTTTTTACGTAGAAGACATTATATGAAAAATTGATTGTGGTAGCTATCATAATGTGTGAGGCTGCGAAACAGATTGTGATGAACTTGCATATCACCATATACCTGATTACAATGCAAAATCTGAACTACTGAGGGATGACCTTCAGAAACACCCTTATTTCGCTGATTTATTTCACCGACTTTAAGAACACATCTATTTCGACCAAACTTCAACCAAATTGGCTGAGTACGAAAGGGAGGTTTTCTTTTCACTTTGTAAAGCTCTATATAATGTGATGTTGGGTTTGAATTTTTTGACGAAATTGTTTCAGTGGAAATTAGTTGAAAGTGCAGTTCCATAGTACAGCACGACAACTGGAAACCATCAGAATTGCAATAATTTTTATTATTAGAAATGTACATCATGTGATGGTACGCATGGGCTTAAATTGTTGAAGCTTTGCCATCATTGCGATTTTTACGTTGGCACCTTCACAGTCAAAAAAGTTAATTTTCTATGCACATCGATTAAAATGGATACTATACCTGACATACTGAACAATAAAAATGCAATAAACAGCAGACTGTATCGACTTACTTTTGTTTCGTGGCTTCATTGGGTAAAATTACGTTTAGTCTACACCAAATTGACATAGAAGGTAAAGAATATAGATCTGCATGCGCCAGCATCAGTCATAAGGAATGACGCCTGCTCGAGTTCCAGATCTAAAAAATGTTATGAAGCTGTTCACGAACAATTTATATTTGGGGATGATTTAAATTTTTGTTTCAGTTGATAATACATGCAGGCAACATTTACAAAACGGGATATTGACACCAAGCAACTATATCAGGCAACTATTGAAATGAAATAAATGGGCTATACAATGCGGAAACAATAGTTTAAATTATATAGGAAAAGGGATTCTCTGCAAAACGTTCTGTGAACAGTATACTTTGCTCTCCCCTCTCCCCCCTCCCCCAAATAATTGTTTCATGTGTTGTTCAGCCGTATATGAAAGAATATGCCAAAGAATGAATACCAATTTTTTTTTTTTACTTGCAACACTTTTTGGACACCACCTTGCAGTCCCCCCCCAAAAAAAAAATCCCTTAATAGGATCGTTCTTTTAAAATATTGGTATTTGTAATATTATTCGTAAGCAGTTTCTGCGCAATCTGATGAATAGTTATACCCAAATCCGTTTTTGGACACTGTTTTCAGCCACCATCTTACACGTTTACAAAACTTGGGCCAAAATTGTTTTAATGAATATGTTATCCTTGATATTTGCAAGCAGTTTGTATTCAATCTGCTGGTTTAGTTTAGGCGTTAAACCAAAAAATGTTCGCCCACATTAAACCCAAATGTTCGCTCTAAAATAATTGTTTCTTGACGTCATCTTGGGTCACCATCTTGAATTTTCATAAAACTTGCTATAACTGATGAGTAGATTCTGAATATTCCTTACAAGTTTGTGTTCAATATGATGGAGGAATCATGATTTACAAGCCTAAAACTTGTGCGTGGATGCCATTTTGCGCCTCGATTTTGTATTTTCTTCAACTGGTATAAAATCAAGTAGTCGTATTTAGCCTTATTTTAGCCTTATTTTAGCAGAATGTTCCTACCAAATTTCATTTGAATCGATTCAAATGTTTAGCTGCAAATGCCATAAACAGTCTTCTGGATGTTATTTTGGGCCACTATCTTGAATTTTATAAATGGTTAATAGGACACCTCCAGATTAACGTGTTATTCTCGATAATCTAAGCAGTTTATGCTCAATTTAATAAACTCTTTAGAAGTCACAAGCAAAAAATTCTTTTGTGACGCCATTTTGCTGCCTTTTGGAATTTCTCAACTGGTAAAAAAAAACTTGTTAGGCCGCATGTTAAATAATATTCCAACGAAATTTCATTAGAATGGTTCATGTGTTTGGGTATAACTTCGGAACCACACAGAAAAACGGAAAACCAGAGCAAAACCCAAGTGGTGGATTTAGAAGAAGACTTTGTTGTCCACTTCGCTGGACTTAGTCAAAAATAGAAAATTACAATAAACAAAGTTGAATTGAAATAGGATTTCCTAACTAATTGTTTTCTACGATATGGATATGGAATCCAAGCTAACTGTTAGGATTTCCCTATTCATAACAAAACGGTAAATTTCACAATCTTAAAACCAATTGACTTGCTTATTTTTTTAATTTTATATTCGTCTTATTTTTGTCTTATATTCGCATCCAAATCCATAACCCGCTCAAATTGTGACCGATTTTGAAGTTTGAATACACCATTCTAACAGATTTCGTGCTACGGAAGAGTCAGTAGCTCAAATACTTCTTTAATTATTTAGCAAAAACTAAAATATAACCAACCTTAAAAATTTGTTATGGAATTTACAGTTGGAAAAAAAACGTACATCAAGAAAAATGTGATCTGAATCAACATTAAGTGTGCTATGGTACCAACTATATTGGTTACATAGGCACTGCCAGAATTTTGGTGAAAGTCAACCACATTATTATTGTGTCCATTGATTTTCGTTGAATTTGTGAACCTGTAACCACAATTCACCTTATATTCGAGCCGCCTTACCATCCCAGATCCATGCGCCAATGATAGCAGCTATCTATAGGCATCAAGTATCAACCTCAATCAAGCATTCCAACTGATTCCAACTTTAAATTCTGTTGCTGTTCTAAATTCATCACAGCGCAGCATGACTACCACTATAGAAAATAAAGCCGCATCAAATAGCCTTAAAGACTCACAAGGTTGGCGTACTAATTGATTGTATCTCTCAATGATTTTAGACCATTAATTGAGGGATTTAACACGCGGTCTTTTAGAATTACAAAAAATAACAAACTCAGATGACCACTGAACGTTCTCCTGTTGGGTAAATGGTCTACACCAATTATTTTGAACCTAAGATATATTGAAGCCATTTTGAAGGTAACTTGAAAACCGAGATCGTTCAACAAGTTCATCAACACTAGGGGGCAAATTGGGAGTCAACATTGGGAATAAACAAGTTCGATGATCTCATTTCCTGAAAGGTCATTTACAGTTTATTTTTGAACCAAAATTATTGGTATAAACCATTGTGCCAACAGGACGTCAAATGGTCGTCTAAGCTAATTACTTCACGCAACTTCACTTTTGTTCCTCCAAAATTTACAACTTGTTTAGGTGTTGCACATTAATTTCAGCATAATTTCATGGAATTTACTTTTTTTTTTTCAAAAATCAGTCTAAATTTTAAAAGCCAGCCTGAACAATCAAAAGCCAATCTAAGAATTAAAAAACCACTCTAAAGCCAAACTTGAGTGGTGCCTCAGGATTCAGTCCTGGGCCCACCTCTGTTTACATTGTATTTGAACGATTTGTCTTACAAAAAAACTGCAAATCAAGAGAAATCTGCAGATGATTTTAAACTAAACTTGGTAGATTTAACGGAAGTGGACCATGACTCTCTTCAGGAGAGCATGAACGACGTCAAAAAATGGGCAAATGACTGGCAGATGCCACTATCCAACAACAAATGTATCCATCTTGCAGTGGCCCCAATATAAATTAGGCCCCAATAATCTACCAACTACTGTTTCAACTAAAGATCTGGGCATATGGTTCAGGCACGACCTGGAAATATCTACCCAGTGCAAAAACATTACACTTAATGTTAACAACCGATTTGCTGTCATGCATCGCTGTTCTAATTCGGGTGACACCAACATTCTTATTTAGGTGTGAAGGCACGTGTACAGTACACCCAACCCTAGAATATGTAAGGGTTGTCATCCCGAACAATGAAGTATGTAAAATTTTACTAGCAAATAAAGGAACTCTTTGATGCAAATTATTACCTGCACTCAGGAGTCGGTGGTACTATTGTGGTAAAATTCTAAATTATAAAAACGATTTTACGTCTTTGAAGGCTAAAGGTCTTGGCAGGGACTAATACATATCACTTATGCCTTGCCTAATAAACCTTTGGACTAGCAGTAGATAGGTTTAGCAAACAGTTGTGCAATTCTGTTTGTTAATGATCTACAAAATGAGTAGGGTGATCGTTTCAGACATGAACTACCTGTTCGCAAACTAAGGCTTGTGGCAGTTCCAGATAATTTCTGGCACTCCCAGGTCACAAAAGTTGCTCCTTGTAGAAGATGTTTTATAGACCCAGCAAAAACTACAAACAGCCTGAGAACTCACTCACCATGGTCAATGTCCTTAATGTTTTTTGGGGGCAAAAAGGTTATTATTTTTCCGTGTGAAAACGCGATAAACAAATTCCTGGTAATAACGATTTTCTTGTGGTTTCTGAGACATCATTGTTTACTGCTTCATTACGAGTCAGCAGAGTCCGAATTTCCGCTATTTTTTTTAATTTCAAACTACATTAAGCTTATTTTTTATTATTACTTTTAAGTACTGTAGAGTGCTGTAGTACACACTGTAACACATTGCTTTGAATAGGCATAAAATACAAACAAGGGATGGGATTTTCTGATGTGTTGCTAAAGGCACGCTTATTTTGAAAAGCAATACCAAATAGCAGAATTTGTTTCTACCCGTCAGTTTAAAAGCATGGTAGACCTCAGCAACTCTTTAGAAATTCGCGTATTCCTTTCTGCAAGAAGGAACGCCAACTGAAAGAATATTACAGAAACTTCCAAGTGTGAGGGAGTGGTGTTAAGGCCTAATTCCTAGTATTAGGATCTGCCATGGAAGAACAGACACTATCCTGGAGCAAAAAGTTGCAGACTAAATAGTATTCTAAAAGACTGGAAGATAACAAACTGCAGACTAAAGATTATGTCTAATGACCAGAATATGGTCAGCTGTTCCTCCGACTACTTGCCAACCGTGGGTGTAGAATTGTATAAAACTTCACACCGGTTGATCTCATGAAAGAAATGACATCACACTGCCCTTTGGTCATTATTCGATGAAGGTGAGCATATTCATAATATTATTAAAATAATTATTCTAACTCGTAAAATATACAGATTCTGTACCTGTTGCTGCATTGTTTAGTCATGCAACGTAGACAATCTTCGGGATGTAAAAGGAACGTTTAATTACACCAGCAGTGAAGTGAATAAGAAAGGATTAGCCCAATTTACTCATTCTCGACTTACACTTCAACAAATCCTCAATTTTCTTTATCAAAGGAGGCAGTTGTGAGCAACATGTCAATAAAAGGAGAAATAAATAGACATAAATCATTGGAAATAATATTAAGGAAAATTGGAAACTTCAATAATTTCGCTGTAAAATTTTCGCTGTTGGCTTATTTCCAATTTCCTTAATTGTAAAAGGAGTCAGGCGTTTTACAAGGAACTGCTTCGTGGAGGATAGAAGTAAATACGCTGGGAGTTGACAGTCATTCGTGTCAGTCTATAAAAATATGTTACATGTTAAGACGAGTAGGAATTCCTGCAGCAGCCAGTGATAAGTTTCCTGATTACTCATCAGAAGATTAAACAGACGACAGTAATATTGACTTATAGAAGGCTTGGATGCTGATTACCCTGAATATTCCTTTATCGGATGCTGAAAAGACCTGTTGATAACTATGATTACTTGGAAGACGCTGACGACTGAATAAATGAATCAAGTAATGTAGAAGATGACGATCATGACAATGTATCACAAGTAGTAGAGGATGATTACAGTAATGAGAGTAATGACAGAAGATCAATCTCATTACAATAATGACAGATGTGGTGAATTGTCAGAAAACCTGGTAGATAGCGACGACCTTGAATATAATAGAATAGAAACATCTTCTTGGATGGTTAACTTTTTTGTTCAAATTTAGTTGTATTTAGGAAATATCGTTTTTTCCTATAGAATCAAACAGGATAAAGGAGTTTTTTTCTTCGTTGTTATTGGTCAATTACACAAAACTTTCAATATGATTCTAATATCGATTCACATTCACTTCTAAATCGATGGATAATAATTATATTCTTGGTTAGGTTAGTTCCTGACAATAACGATAAACACATTTAACCTAACCAAGAAAACAGTCAGAATCTACAACAAAAAAAATGGCTAGCTTCATCAGAAAACTGTAGACAATGGCAACTATTAAAGTAGTAAAAAATCCACTTATTTTCAATTGTAATAAGAAAAAGACGCAGCCTGTCCAACTAATGAAAACAAAAACGTGGAATTTCATTAGCTAACAAACGTTTGCTGAAATCAGTGATACATTAACCATGAGTGGTTTAGATGGTCTAGATTTTTTTCATTCACACCTGAAAAAATGTGGCACAGCTATTCGACTAGCCCGACTTAGTAGTAAATACCACTTTCTTGGCATTACACTAAGCATAAGTAAAGCATGGATAAAAGGCTGCAATACATAATTTTATCTCCTTTTGCTGTCACCTATCTGTTAGCTGATGCAATAGTCTGGTTACTCTAGGAATTGTAAATTTCGAATGGTAAAGTTGAGCTATGATTGTTCAGTCATCAAATGTGGTGATGAAAGCAATTTTTGTTTGATTTTGATAAAAACAAAAAAATATAATGATGGACATGATCGATATTACTGTTTTGCTTATTGCCATAACGAGTGCAACAATGTTTTGTTTTCATTTATCTTATCTTTTGGAAACACCATACAAACACAGTGCTATAGTATCAAAGAAATGCAGAAACCTAATTATCACTTAGCTATTGTTCCATAACATTTGTTATGTTCTTTGTGTGTTTGCATGTGTGTATGAGTGAGAATTCTAGTTCGAAAACAATCGACTTAAACTGCATTTTCTTCACTACAGTGCCTTTATCTGGAATACCCAGTTCACTATCTATTCCGGAAAACATTATGGAATATCTTCAGCTAAAGATGATAGGACTGCTACACTCCAAAGATCCAGCAAATTTATATGAATCTGTTAACGAACACACACCTCTAAACAATGGAGACGATAGAAGATATGGAATAATGGAAGACAACAAAGATGACGGTTTTGCATCCCTGAGCACCATACCAAGTGACCAAAGCACTGATGAATTGTCAGATGAAATATCAGCTGCTGACTTCGACGACGCCTCAGAATCAACTAAAGATAATCCTGATTACTCTTATAACGATCTATCATACAATGAAGCATCTTACTTCAGCAATGAACTAGTAGAAAACCTAGCATATGACACCAATTATGAAGGCCTGTCAGACGATTTAGTACATGGTAAAGAAAACGATCACTTGATAAGTGATGACAGTGACCTATCGGCCATCGTAAAACGAGGTATTCACAACTATGACTTACCAACATTTGGTGAATGGCCAGAAGATAAACAAAAGGATGCGTCAGATGACACGTTAGATTATGACTCTGATTACTCAGATTATGACACTGATTACTCAAATGAAGACCAATCAGGTGAGGAACCAACAGATGAAGATGAAAATGACAAAGAAGGGTCAGAAAATGTATATGGCACGTCATATTACGGCTCTGATTACTCAGATGATGACACTGATTACTCATACGCAGACCAACCAGGCGAGGAACTAACAGATGAAGATGAAAATGACAAAGAATGGTCAGGAAATTTAGGAGGTGATCACAGCTATGATAACTCTACAGAAACCCTATCAGATCATATTGCAAGTTACGATGAAGCTAAGCAAAAGATCTAACAGATGATGACAACTGATCAGAGGACCAGACAACTGATCGCTGTAATGGTTACCAGTAAATTTAAAAGAAAACAACAAAATGAGGCCTTGGCGACTGGAGAATAGTAGTTTTGGCAACAATAACTACTGAGAAGACTTACTAGAAGGTGATATGTAAATTGACTTACCAAACAGAAATGAAAGGCAGAAGCAGGAGCAAACCTAGCTGACACAGAAAATGAAAATCTTTATAAATAAAAGCAATAAGATTGTCACCAAAATAGTAATGATTGATGTTAAAACGAAAATATTTAATAAAATTTTGTCTGAATGCTTCCAAAAATTGGTTGTTGTCAGTGAAATTTATGAAATAACAAATTCAACTTTTAGAATTCAACGAATTTTAAATTTAAATGAATGATGCAGTGTAAATGTGTAAAGGTTGACAAAACGTATATACGGAGATGATAGCTCAATTTTCATCGACGCCAATGTTGTTTCAGTACATTAAAATTCAGTTCCATTTCTCCAGTACAGTTAAAATCAATAGTGAATCAGCTGAATGAGGAGGGATTGAGCCTTATTGGTGCATCGACAGCTACGTCTTTAGCGCCATCCTCAGCCATAGTGCAATGGTCCTTGTTGCCACTGTATCACACGTTATAGAGACGAAAAACGAACCCCAGCTTTAGATCTTATCATACATCTGTACTTCCTGCAAAAATTCAAAATTCCTGGACAAGAGGACAGACTTGTGAACTAAGGTGGTCCATGTTTCCATTTGATCTTGCAGTAGCTCTACCACTACTGTGGTTTGGACCCTTACAGACACCAAGTTGAATTTTAAGGTAGCTATTGAACCAGCTGATGTCAGTGTCGGTCAAATTTTAGGCTATTGTACCCATTTGTGATTTACTTGGGCTAACAGCTTTACTTGTCTAAAGATTTAAATTAAATTTAGTTAACTTGTATTTAGTTGCTTAATGAAATAAACAAATGTTACGTAATTTACCCTTTCTGCACGTTAGCTTCACGTTTTGTGACTCGATGTGTTGCACAAATAATAAAGTGTAACAATCTGAAATATTTTCTCCAACTAATCTAATTCAGTGATTACGTTATCCACACATAAATTGTTGTATTCTGCCAGGAGCTCTTGGTATCATATGTTTAATGTGACCACGAGCAAATTTAGCATTTGATGAAAAGAAAGGAGTAGAATTGCTGAATGTTAGTATGTTTACATTTTTTGTGTTTTGATCATGCAGTCAAACCGCAACAAAAATTCTCATAGGGATAAAATGTAGGGATAAAATAGGGATTCTTCGTCCGCTGTTAGTGTTTTCATCAATTAATAGCCCTACAGCAAAATGCTTTGTGGTGGTAGAACATTTTAAATATTTCACCTTTATCTGTAGGCCCATTGTTCGTTCAAATAATTTCCAGATTCTGCATTCTCAATTCTATCTTAACCCCCTACAGCTTTTTAAAAATGAAAACAAGAAACAATTTCGTCATGCATGATTCTTGATTGTTTTCATGTGACATACTTCAACTGTTGTACAGTATCTTTGTGGTTACGTCATAATTCAGTTTTATTCCCTGGTGTCATTTCCTCACATATTTAACTACTACTACTTCATTGAAGGTTGCAATAGAATTTATTTATTCCGTTATTATTGACATAGAAATGAGTTGATTAAACAGGTTTGAAGCGAAACGGAATCGAAAAGGATTTAATGAATACGAATGAAAATAAATTAAGGTGCCAGCACAGCAAAGGACAATTTAATATTTCTGCATGGAAGAAAAACAGGGATCAGCTCATATAAAAAGGGATACAAACCTATTTACTTTCATTTTTGGACTTGAATGTCAAACTGCCTGAGCGGGGAATTGAACCCCTAACCTATGAAACCAAATTCCGTGTTCTTACTGCTGAGCCGTGTCAGTATGGCTCAGCGGTAGGGCCACGGCATTTGGTTTCAAAGGTCATGGGTTCAATTCCCAGCTCAGGCAGTCTGACATTAAGGTCCAAAAGGCAACGTAAATAGGTTTGTATCCCTAGTTATATGAGCTGATCCCTGTTTTTCTTCCATGCAGAAATATTAAATTGTCCTTTGCTGTGCTGGCACCGTAATTTATTTTCATTTTCCTTCCTATTACACTTTTAAAATATAACTGCTGTTCACTTAAAGATGGGAAAGCCAAAGGCTCACAAGAAATAACAAAATAAATAAATCTGTATTTAGTATATACAGATTTATTTATTTTGCTGTTCACTTAGTGGTAGTAGTAGGGGGGTGAGGCTTACCAGCGTGTTGACAGCTAGGTCATTAGTGCCAACCTCAGTCACAGTGCACTGATCATGCATGGCACTGTAACACAAACTACAGAGATGCTAATCAAACCCCAAATATAGCTCTTGTCGTATACATGTCCCTCCTTCAAAAATTAAAAAAAAAACCCGGGCAGGATGACAAAATCATCACTCAACTGACACGCTGTTTCTCGTGGATAATGGAACCGTTCGATGAACATCATTAAGATGGTTACAATCCACAAGTACGTGACGAACCGTGAGCGGCCGGCGATACCAATGACATTTAGGAGGATAACCCCCGCCTTCAAAAGGAAGCAATAATAAGGTTGATGTGACCAATACGCAAACGGGCTAACAGCACCTCTTCCCGGCGAGGGTCAATCCTGGACACTGCCTTTAGTAGCCCGCAAGTTATTGCCATCTTGTTCGTTCCACAAGGATTGCAAAGCATAGAGAAATCTGAGATGTAGAGCTAGAAAGACGTAGGTTGGGCAGTAGTAGGAAAACTATTAAACTTTACTCCTATGAACTATGGTCAATCATCTGTGAGCATTTTGTTCTACATGTTTGCTTGTGTCGTACTATAATATCCCACTAGAATATTTTAATTGCGAATCATAATTAATTTTAGAAATGGTATAAAGATCATTATTTGTTCCCTAAAACATCGTTGCAATACTCGTGTCACTTTTTCTTGGTTTCAAATGTTGATTGGATCGTTATGCCATAGCTGTGTCGTTAAGAAACGGCTTAGGCACTACTTCGTTCTTGTAATACTTGCATTTATTTACTACATATTTTAAGCCAAAAAGTAATGAATTAGGGAAGAAACAGTTAAGCGAAAACGTAAGTCGCATCTGCAAGACATAAAGTGAATGTGTGAACTTTCCGTACTGCATAATAGTAACTGTACTATGTGTGCCTGCCATCAAATTCTGTATTTGGTAGCACATTTTATGATTTGTAGTGATTTTTTTTTAAAACTGATTTTTTTCTTTAACAGGAGCCGGACCTAGTTTTGGAAAGAAGAAGAAGAAAAAGAAGAAGAAGAAGAAGAAGAAGAAGAAGAAGAAGAAGAAGAAGAGGGGTGCACGATCAGCTGACGGTAAGTGCTTTTGAAAATTTTTTTATGCTGATGCCAATGAACATGCACAAGTATTTTAAAACAACTGATGACTTACGGCTATCACATTATCACAGACTTTCAAGAAATTCATTTGGAAGAAACACGTAAACACTAGGAAATTTAGGGTCCTCAGCCATCAAACATTGAAATACCAACAAAATAGGGAGTTTACTGACTAAGACTTTGAAATCCTATGTTTAACACGTTCTTTTAATATCATCGTTTAAAGCATGAATGTAAACTTTTAGACCGCTCTTGGCTCAATAAAGGGCTCGCATAATGACCGACAAAGTAAGCTTTTTGTACATTAAAAAGCCCAAAAATTAAGCATCAACATAAAACACGAACTCACTGTGTTGACCTTCTCTAATAGTAGTGTTTCCTCTCTTGGAAAAATCTTGTCATATTTTCTTATAGGTAAAATTCCCCAATACTTTTTTGTGAACCAGGTTATTTTAGAAAGCATTGTTTTGTGTACCTACTTTGTACCCTTCATCATACAAAAGCTTTAACTCGTCACAAATTTTAGAATCAATTGGTTGCTTTTTCTTTAAAAATTTGTCGCAACCTTGAGAATAACAAAAAATTCCACAGTACACGGTAAACGTGGTTGATACAGGGGCTGTAATACAGAAAAACCTACATAATTTGTTAATAAGTAAAATTGAATTAGTTAATAATTAGTTAATAATAAGTTAATAACGAATTAGTTCTGCGTTAGCTTACTATGCTGGTTATCACGGAATGTGAATGTAACTTTCTTCTAATAGCAACAAAATTTATTGATAACTTTTTTCTTTTAGAGCTCTACCAGATTTCTTCGAGTGTTTTGGTTAATGCTTTTTTCTTACGTTTCAAATCCCATACCACCAGCCATACGTTTTGACTGCCAACACCTTTTTTGGTTTTAAAGAAATTTCATTATTTTCGTGAATCTTCCATATTAGGTGTATTGAAATCACGCGTTAGCCCATGTACACTAGGCACACTTATCACTTATAAGTATCGCATCAGAATAATTAAGCACAGCATCTTTTTTATGACTATCTCCATTTACTCTCCCACGAAAGTTCTTTGCACATTTTTCCACAAAATAGAAAGAAAGGAAGACATTGTACGTTTTTAGGCTTAAAGTTTTTTTATTTCAGAATGCAAGGAGTTCTTTGGTTTTAGATCAGTAGACTCCCTAATGCATACGATACGATGTTGCCAACTTTCAGTTTATATCAAGAGCAAGACATGAAGAATACCTAGTAGATATTGGTAATGCATACAGTATTAGTTGTTCAGTATTAGACGGCAAACACTAAGAAATAAAAACTGAGGACACGTTTCAATGAACGAGAGGACATGCAACCGTGCGACACTTTACACTAAATTATGATATTTCAAACTATTTAGGTAAA
Organism: Lithobius niger; assembly: GCA_023313725.1. Taxonomy (NCBI): domain Eukaryota; kingdom Metazoa; phylum Arthropoda; class Chilopoda; order Lithobiomorpha; family Lithobiidae; genus Lithobius; species Lithobius niger. The sequence goes on from JAHWFP010199600.1 coordinate 16,220, forward strand.
AGATTGCTGACAGGTTTAAATCACGTAAGTTAGGATAAACACAGTGTCTTTATCAATGATTATGTAACAAAATGAGTCAAAAGAGAAAATTATTACTTTTTAATATACTGTATGAAAAAGTTTTGACTTGGAACGATCGATGGTGACAGGGTCAACTTATAAATTACGTACTAATTTTAACTTTAAAGTATAAAGCATCCAAATTTCAAGAATTAAACATAAGTAGCTTTGCACCAAACCTTTTCACAATTCCCCATACTTACGCAAAACAAAAACATCATACTTACGAATTTTATGGAATTTCTATTTAGCCTAATACATTTTGGCAAAATTTGAGCAAAAATTTTTCTTTTCTAAAAAAAATCCCTTCCATTGTGGTCTGTTCCATTCTAATTCCTTCCCTTATTGGTGGGACAGTTTGGCTCTCAGTCACAATGACAGGGTTTATTCCTAAGGTTTGCCCCTCCGCTATAATAAAAAAAAAAAAACATTATTACAAAGATACTTACAAAGGTTCCTACAAGAACTTATTGTCGGTACATACCAAATTATATTATATGACACCAATAGTATGTACAAACTTCAAAAAGTCCATTTCCTTCCTTTTCCCTTTCTGTCTTGTTTTTATTAAATAACAATAAAAAGTAATGCTAATAACGATCTCGGATTTTGCAGCCATCAAAATTATTTCTATCTTTTACTAACATTTTTCATATTTTTCAATTCCATTTCTGCATGAAATCTATCCAACATTCTTTACTCTAATTTAAAATGTATAAACTTATTATATCTCTCAGTTACTTAATTGCTTTTCGTACAAAAATGTTTTTTCCCGTAAAATAACGCAATTATTTACTGCAACATTATCCATCCTCCCACAGCTTTTATAAGAAGTACAACATAAGCACTGACGAATGCTGACCAAGTTCTAAACTGTTGAATAAAGATATCACTAATAATTGTGCGTTGCTGATTTATGTTTTACATTGCTCCCAAGCATATCACTCGCTATGTTTTTTCACATGTATTTAATTGATTTTGCAGTAACTATTTACTCCCGTGGTTGTGACATTAAGACTATTGAATGCTAAATGATCTATGCCAAAAGAAAACTCTTACGGATGTTTTCATGTAAACATTTAGCTTGGTGCTATCGCATTTGCACCAGAATTCTTTTTTCTTCCCATATTATCTCTATCACAAAATAGGTAATTCAGTAGTGTGGAGTCTACGCCACTAACATAAATAAACAAAACGACTCTGGACACTGCTTCATCAACAACCAAAAAAGTAGTGACAAACTTTAATATTTAACCTTTCGTATGTAATTTTATTTATTCTTGTACCTAAATTTACAATATTTCCAGTTATTAAAAAACCTTACGCCACGTATCTTCATGAACAAATAAAAATTCAGTTACTCTGGGACTGAATGCAAAAATTTCTAAATAGTTAAGCATTTTTAAGTTTAAACAACACTTTCATTAATTTCGAAATCTTGACGCCCGAATTTTTTTTAGCCGAATCAAATAAAAAAAATGAATTTAACACAATCAAAATGATATAGGTAGTACAAAGTGATTTATTCCGTCGAATTTTGCTTTGTTAGGGAATGCGAAGATGGAATATCTGATAGGAACTCTATCTTACAACTTTATTTGAGCTATATTAATGACTTTTTAGGCTCTTTGTTCCATTTTTCTCCCGTAATTGAAATTGTATCTTCATGACACATTTTAAACTGTCTCTGTTTATTTAATGCAAAGCATCATTACAGTAAATGCGATATTAATTATATTATGGAAAATACTATGTTATACTACAAACACTAACTACACATTAAACATGGTTTGAGACTTCACTTTCATTGGCTTATTTTCATTTAAAGAATCAGAAAACAAGTTTATGTTTCTGCAGGATGATTCGTTGCAAGCAAAATTTACTTCTCTAATACTCAATTTTCACCGAAGATTCTAAAACCAAAGAATGATTAGTGAAGGAGCATTACGAAAGTTGTATTATGGTTCCACTTTTTCAGTTTCATATCCTCTTTATATACCCACGATACTTCATCATACAGTTGCATTAACTAGTCATATTAGGTCTACTAAATAACACTAGAAATACAAAATGTTCTTAAAGTGTCTTAGAAATCATCCAAAGTTCAGAATGATTTGTGCAGGTATCTAAAATTTGCAATCTGTAACATTGTAAAAGAATATGTACACTACAACTTTAACGAATCAACAGGTGACCAAAACCTACATTTTAATTAAAAGTAAGTTGTTGTTGAATACAAGAACATGTATTTACCAAATTTTACTGCGGATTATTTTCGCACAAAACTACGGTTAATAAAATGGAAAATTACATCGAAATATTCATACTGCAAAGCAACAATTTTCCTATGAAGATTTTACATATATGACAATGTTCCAGCTTTTAACAGCACACACACTAACTCTCATGTTACACATTTTCCATTTTCTCGTTAAAAAATACTTTGGTCAGAAGAAAGAACATAATTTTTTAATAGTTTTACTGCAAACTAAATGTTTTACAAAACACACACAAAAGAGTGAAATTAATACAGAATCCATGCAAAAGGCGATAAGCCTAAAAATACCGGAGCATGATGTATCATATTGGATCAAGTGCAGCAAATTAAGTACAGAGATCAATAAATAATACGTAAAGCGTTATGTGTGTGTGCCCTAAAATTCGAGCAAAATAAGTTAACAACAACTGCTCCACTATTAATTTTTATAGCACCAATTTAAGATAGCAGGTCCATCAACATTGCTAGCAACAAGAAAGGTTGCGTGAACAACGACTTCATATATTCCTGTCGTCATTATACCATAAATTCGGAGTAGACCTACCTTTAAATTTACCGAGTACCCGTATGATTATGGATGAATTTGTATTATTTAATTTTTTCCCGACTATGTTATACCAACGCATGATTCTCCACATTACTACAATTTTCTCTGTGTTACTTGTAACTTAATGATCTCATACAATGCACACTGTTATTTTTGGGTGAGAAGATCCTCCATATATTGGGAAATTATCCAGATCAGATTTTCAAATAAGGCACAATTGTTGTCAAAGGGGGTTCAGTATTTCACCTTCAAAATGGTCAAAAGATTAACAAAGGCTTGCAACTGTGCTAATCTTAAATAAACACTTCACTTTGTTGCCTTTCATTTTTATGAAATGAAACAATGGCTATCCTTGATGTTTGCGCACAAATGCGTGAAACAATCAATTCGGGCGCATCTTCCAAACTGAACATTTTCCAGCCATACACCATGTAGGTGCTGCCATGCTACAACTTTTCTTTTCTAACAAGGTGTACAAGGACAGAATATGGGGCCCCTCCTCAACAAGTACACAATTTTGTGATCAAATTGGCTCCCAATCCTGAGAAAACTATAATGAATTTTGTCTCAGTTGGGACACTGATCTCGAGAATTTTAGGCCCCCCAGCCTCCAGCCACCAACCGTAATTGCGGCATCGTGTGATACCACTTTTTACGTTGTTAATTTTCTGGGAGGTTAGTTCCGGATTTTACTAGACTTGTTAGCTTTCTAGCACCCTATGGATCACTATCAGCCAAAGAAATTCATACGTATTTATGTAGCATAGGAATAGCTTTAATTTTATGTCAGATATTACATATACACATAAATCTTTGTAAATTTTATCATGGTTAGTAAAAAATTAAGAGCAAACGGCTCGAATGATTGCTACTCTTTGCAAAAGTATTACAAAGGTATACACAGTACAACGAATTCTAAGGATTTTGGAAGTTTATCGTAGTCTTTCTGAGAAACCAAGAATTTTTTACGACTACAGCCAAAAAAAAGCTTTAATAGCTTAAAATTTTAAAATGCTTTTAAATAAAAAAAAAAACAATTTACGTAGATCAATTAGAAGAATACCTAGTAGGTAATGTGCAGTCAAAATGATTCAAGAAATACATCCGAATCAACTAATTAGGAGGAAAGAATTTTATTTTAATTCCCTTTTGTGTATTTTAGGCTACATTGTGAAATTTCCTAGTCTAAACATTGTAATTGTTATTACTTTTAGCAAAGTGAATACTCTCATTCCACATAAACAACAATTAACATCACACATCGAAATACATTGATCCAAAATTCAAAAATAAAATATATATACACTTTCATACAGACGCATAAATACGAAGGTGACGTAGTTACTATTTTCTTGTGCTCTACATGTACCAGGCCAACACTCGGCAGTTTTTTTTAGTTATTTTTCGTGAAACCTGATTTATGTTAAGACGAAGCCACAACAGTATTGCATAGAACTAAGGCAATATAATGCAAAACAGAGTGACAAACTGATAAGAGAAATTTTTACTATATTCATGAAACATTGAATGTTCCCAGCAAGGTCTGCGTACTTGCAATTTCTGTACATTCTGTAAAATTATTGTTTCATTCCTAATTAGGCCAAGTCGTTTTTTTTAAATTACAGTGGAAGTTTCATTCAATTATTGGCAATTATTTGGAAGAACTACTTTTTGAACTCTCGACTTAATTCATCTACCAATCAATTCCTTTCGTCGTCATGGTTCATAAAATCATAACGAAAACGTGCGCAAAGGCTTATTTATTTTTAAGAATAATTATTTAACACGTAAAAAGCTACTCTCAGGCATAATGACGACAGTGCCGTACTGCGAGATGAGAGCGCAACAAGAAAACCTGATTTCGTTAGTAAACGAAAATTATCGTTAGCAACACAAGTTTTATGTTGCAGTTTCTGATGTTATATGCTGGCCGAAGCAAGCACGGTTGTGACCATAATTGACCAAAATCAATTAAAATTTTTGAAAAAATGACCATAATTTTAACAAAATCTACAAAATAGGCTAAATAAAGGTCGTTGTTAACGAAAATGATCATTTTTTCCAAATAACGAGCCTCATTCATGCTCCCCTGCTCATTGGGGATAAACATATACTATCAGAAACTGTAAGCAAAAAATTGTCCAGCCAGAAATCATTTCCGTTAGCTAATGTTCTGGTCGAAATCTAGTTTTCTTGTTGTCCTCTCATGTCACAGTATGGCAGCAACATCACTATGCCTGTCACTATAATTTTAACGTGTTTTGATAATTCTTTAAAAAATAAAAATGTGTTGAGCATGGTTTCGTTATGATTTTCTGAACCGTAAGAACAAAAGGAATCAACAGGTAGGTGAATTAAGTCGATAGCGTGAAAAGTAGTTCTTCCAAATAATTACCCAGTTACTTACTCTGCGTCTTATGTTGCCGTTCTTTGCAGCATTGTTGTGGCTTACTTCGCCGTTGCACTCAAAATTGGAATGTGTCATGAGGAAACGTTCAAAGCAGAAAGAAAACCTGTTTTCAATGTAACATTTGCAGTAACAAGTACAATCTTCTTACATAACAACTAATTGTAGCTGACACACTGCAGTCAGGCAATTGTCTACTAATAGCAACTGACAGATTATAAAAATTATTGTATACTACACCAATCTATTATTAACTGTCGTGTCAAACTTTTGGTTTTAGCAACTTAGTGAAAGGCCCCAACCTTTATCAAAATTTTCTCTTATCGTTTGTCACTCTGCTAACGCTATTATGTTGAAACCTTTATAGACTTTGGTGGCGGTGACCTCGATGACGAGATTGAAGTAGACGAGTATACCTACGACAGCGAATATCCCTCAACTCCACAGTCCACTGCCGGTTTACAACCACGACCAGGCAGAAGCAGGAACGACCCCTCTAAGTATGCCTACCACAACACCAGAGTAGGATCTGCTGGTTACTATGGCAAGAACAGCAAATCTGCGCAGCAAGGACCGGGTTACCATTACGCCCAGGAACCACTGTCGCAGTATTATGAGCCTGGACAGCATGATCCATATGATTACCTCCAGAATGAAGGAAGGGGCATCAGGTATGAACAGAGCTTCGATCTTGATGATGAAGAGGCTGCGAAGAGGAAGAAGAAGAAGAGGAGGGGTGGTTAAAAACAATTGAATGGGAATTTGATTTCGTTGTTGCCTTCCTTTAACAGCTTCCAGGCGAACAACAACCACATCAGCATTGCGACTAAGTCCAAACTTATGAATGGTGTAACAACTAGCTGCTCTATGAGATCGCATGATAACTCCCAAAACTTGTTTGTTAACAATTGTTAATAAAAGTGGTGATATTTTTGGTAATTTTTGACTCAGTATGATATTCTTTCAAATTAAATTGACGTAGGCTGTTGTAACAATTTATTGCAATATAAGTGGCTCCTCTAAAATTTTCCAAAGTAAAGCAAACAACCTAATGAAAACACATATTTTACAAGGTTTCTTAAATATGTGACACCAATATCCAAAATACTAATACTAGGTTGAATTTACTTTTTTCTGCAAATAGGAATTTTTAAATAGGGCGAGCGATTTTCCCAAAAGAATGCTGGAAGACGTCGTACTATTTTTTTATTAGTATTTTTGGAGTCAGTCAATTCACAATAGTGACGAACAACCATTCTTTTGACCATACGGAATTATGAAACTTATACTGTGATAGGAGCTACTAAAACATTTGGAATATATTACAGTAGAATGGTGCGATAAATGTCTCTCCGAAGAGCTTGTACACATCAACATGTAAAAAGCCCAACAAGTGCACGTATGTACAGTGGGATGCCACGTTTCGGGTTTTTTCATTCCATTGTCAAGGAAAGCGGAATTATAATAGCCTAAGCTAAAAGTCACAAAAAATACACTTAAATGGGTTCCTATTTCGAAAAGCAAGAGCAAGGCAACCTGCTCAATGAAAGTAGAGTAAAAGTTAAAATTTAGCCCTACCAGTGCAAATGCTAAACAGGGTCGACCTCCCTAACGAGGCAAGGAAGATGTGAGTTCCTACGAGTTGGTGTCGGCTGTTTGTGTGTGTTGGCCTTAATAGGAAAAATTTTTAATTGCAAATTTGTGAAGAATTGATATATATTCCGAAAACTGTTTACTATTAGGCATCAGGTGTTTGTGGCCTGGGGGTCGTTGTGTTAAGAAGCAGAGGGTTCCAACATAACCACCCCCAGTCCACAATCACCTGATGCCTAATAATAAACAGTTTTCGGAATATGTACCAATTCTTCACAAATTTTCAATTAAACATTTCCCTATATGGCCAACACACATAAATAGCCGACTATCAGGAATTTACTTCTTTCCTGCTTTGCTAGGGAGGTCCATCCTGTTGCTTTTCCACTGACAGGGCTAAAGTTTATCTTTTACTCTGATTCCATTGAGTGGTTACCGTGCTCTTAGAAATGCGAAACCATTTAAATGTATTTTGGATGACTTTTTAGCTTATGCTAATATAATTCGTCATTGCTTGACAACAGGATAAAACATACCGAAACGTCGCATCCAATTGTATATATGTGCACTTGCTGGCCTTTAAATGTTGCTAATTTTCAGTGCTTTTTTCTCCAATAATGTGCACATCAACACATCAACAACTAAAACCACCACTGAATACGATACTTAAGTTTCATTCGTAGAAATGTGATTCAGTTGCCACTTGGAACTTGAAATTTCTACCACTTTTTTTCTAAATTTACCATAGAGCTTTATTCAACAGGAGCACTGAATGCAGTAAACGATAATATTTACAAAAATAGATTTAAGACGTCTAGTAAATTCTGCAAGAATTAAACTATTTCTACGTCTTAACGTTATTCTATTGCCGCATACAGATAGGCTACATTAAACATCGTTTAGAATACTGATAAGTAAAAACAATATCTTGAGTATTCATCGAAACTGTACGTAACCATCTTCGTTTGAAGAAGAAACGCCAAGCTTCGCTGGAACCAAGAACAGGTACGAAATAACAATAGTGTCATTACATAAAATACCTTTGTTGAATAATGCTCCTTTTACTCAAACAACAGCCCGGATTTTTAAAATATAACTTCATTTATATCAGCAATATTTTTTCTTGATGCTTCAACAGAAAATCTTTTGATATATTCATTGCTTTTCCCTAGCATACCAATACTTGTGCCGGCCATTACTATAAAAAAATACCGAAAAAATCACGAGTCATTAAAAATTACATCACCATTTTCAAGCAGTCAAATTTTCTGCATAAGCTTCGTCGGTCAAGATTTAAAAAAAAAACACAAATTAATAAATGCAAAAGTAAAGTATAAGGCTTGCCTTTACATCACGAAAGTCTGCTTTGGTAGAAAAAGCTACGAAGCCTAACTTTATGGCAAGCTCTGTCACTAATGCATCTCCAAAAAGTGTTCAGTTGATTGAAAGTTGATTATCTAACCACAACCACTGTGTGAACTAATTAAATTAAAAACTAAGCCTAATCACAGTATATACAGATATGAAAACAGGTGCTTTCGCTCGGCCTTTCTGAGCATTCTACTACCAGCATATTCAAACCAGGATCCTACAACTGTTGCTAAGCAACTGCAAACGATGCAGAGTAGCCTCCACTCCTGACACAATATTGTCAAACCTTATAACCCTGCTGGTAAGTAAATATGCAACAATTAAATATTTAAAAAAACGTAATAAATAAATATTTCAAATAAAGTAAATAAACAAATATACCTTACTGGAAACTGAACTTAGCAAACAAGGGCTAAATATATACTTTAAAGTAAACCAATAACTTAACAACTTTAGTTATTAACTAAATAAGTCAACAATTAAACAAATTAAACAATTTCTTTAAATACTAAAATTATTAAGTTATTGCTTATCTTTGCAGTTAACAGATAGCCCTTGTTCGTTAAAGGCCGGTTGCCACCAAATTAGCATGGCAGCATCTAGGCCTATCGAGTTCTCTCTCGCAGGAAGCAAAGGAACGCACAAAGCAAAATGTTTAAATGGAACAAACAAACCACGTGACTCCTTAATTATTGAGTTTAAAAGGAAAAAAACTGTAAAGATCAACGATATTAGCGTCACTAGATGGCGCCAGTAGATTTTCTTTATAGTTTTCCGTAGCTCTATCTAGTGATATCGGTATCATTAACCTTTATAGCTTGTTGCCTGATGTACGAGGGCATACCACGTTTTTACTCAATAATTAAGGCGTCACGTAGCTTGTTTGTTGCGTTTAAAAGTTTGGCTTTGTGCATTCCTTTGCTTCCTGCGAGAGAGAACTTGATAGGCCGAGATGCTGCAATGCTAATTTAGTGACAACCGGCCTTTAAGTTCAATTCACCAGAAAGGTATATTTATTTAGTTTTTTTGAAATGTTTAATTGTTGTATATTTATTTAGTTGCCAGTGGGGTTGTAAGATTTGACATTGTTGCAGCAGGGGTGGAGGGAATATTGGTATGTGAGGAATTGCTACTCTGCTACTAGGAAGGCTGCACTGCATAGCTGGTGGTTACTTAGGGACAGTGGGAGGAGCCTGGTTTAAATGTGGTGGCAGGTGAGAATGGTCAGTAAGGCTGAGCGAAAGCTCCTGTTTTCATTTCTATTATATTTACTTGCTTAGGCTGAATTTTTAAGTAACTATCTGTAGGATCAGTTTGGGGCTATTCTGGGGATGGAATTTTTGTATTTTTTCAGCTCTTAAATTTACGTAGTCGTTGAACTTGTTATAGATTGGTTAAATGTGGCAGTGGACGGGTTTGCCGTTCGTATTAGTCGTGTGTTTCAGCTTACAGTTAGATTTACGAAAACTGAGATGTTTCCAGATTTAGCGATTCATCTGACCATTAGAGGTGATGCTGCTACACCTTTTTTCTGCATATGGTGTTTGAAAAAAAATGCATTTCTTAGCTGTGAGGCAACAATCTTTTAGGGAAAATTAATATCAACTCCACTTTTAGAAATGATTCTTGGTTCAGATCAATGAGAATTCAATGATCCTGATCGTTAGTTTTTTTTTATTATTACAGTTTCTAGCACATGTAACTAATATATTGAGGGCATGTAGACCATTTTGATACATGTACATCTGCAGAGCATCAGAAACACCTTAAACTTTGAATTGAAGTTCATGAGAATTTAAAAAATTTAATGCATACAGTCTTGTAATTTTTTTCGCACTATAATACAGTATAAAAATTCACTGTTTTAACAAAACGAACTTAGTGATTCTTACAAATTCTAACTCACTGTATTATCAAAATTAAAATATGCTTTTTGACGTTCCTGCCAAAAAATAGTATTCTAAAGTGCGCAGCTGAGAGTATTTTGAAGTCCTTCACCTATTCAAATGTCTAGCAGCTACATCAAGAGGAGATCCATGCCCAGTTTTCATGTAATGGGGTATTTATTTTACAGCATTTAGCTTGCAAATGAATAGATGCAGCTAGACATATGAATAGATGCAGTGCTTCAAAATACTAACAGCTGCACACTTTATAGTGCTATTTTCGGCAGGAGGTTCAAAACGCATATTTTAATTTTGATAATACACTTCTGTATTATTAATTTCTTTCGTTTCCTATCAGCAAGGCATCCCACAAAGTTACTGAAAATGCTCTAGGAAAATTGGTTTCTTTTTCTATTACTGTACGTCCTAAATTCTTCTACATATTGCAAAGAACATAATACTGAAAGGCGTTAATATTTTGAAAGCTTATTGAGATGTCTCTTTATTGTGTAGATTATTAATTCAATACTACAGCTGTGCTGAAAGTTTGTACTTGTCTTGAATGCTTGAATTAATCTGCTTTTAAAACATTTTCGAAGTTTTAAAGCAATATAATTATATTTTTCATAATTTCAAGAATCACAGTTTTAATACCCTTTTTGGAGACTTGCGTGATCTGAAACAAACCGAAGCTTGTCTAGATTAACAGACCCAATTTTAGAACTTAATATGTGCTTGTAAGGAAAAAGAAGGAGCAAACACATGGATCCGAACCAGGAATATGTCAGAATATATTCTATACCCACTGAAGGAGCTTGGTTGTCTCTCACACTACCTCGGACTGGCATTGTCGAGCAGGTACTTTTCAAGGTATCCCTTTGCAGTAACCAATTACAACAGCTTGTTCAGGTAACGAGACTTATCTCTGTAACTGCCCAGCTACGAGACCAATACGACAATCAGTTACACATGCACGTGCAATAGGGTTGACGTCTTTAACGATAAACTGATTCGTAAATTAGAAATTTAAAATCAGACCAGTTACAGTTACGAACAAAAGAAATACTTCGAAGGGAGAATAATGGGCTCCGTCATACGTCCTTGCTGATTGCATTTCGAAAACAAACTGTGTGAGCTAGCTTCCCTGTCACTACCATAACGTCACTTATAAAATAATCTTTATTAGAAGTTATGAACTACTTTGGCTAGAAGCAATTGGCGAAAAATATTACACAAGATGTAAAATATTTCCATCCTCTCAAGGAGAAGTGAGAACCTTTTAAGTCTTTAGTGTACCTACCGATCACTCATCGAGCCTGCCTAGTGGCCACAATGCACACACCCAATGCACATTTTATATTTTATGGGAAATTTTGAGTACGTACGTCACAATTTACTGTTTCTGACTGTGGTTGTGAGTTGATATCCAACTTAACATACGCATTACTCATAGTCAACTTATTCATTGTTAAAAATGTCAATTGTTTTACTGTACGATCACCAGTCAGGTTCGTTGGTCGTGGGATGTTTTTTTTTTTACATTATAAACGGAACAGAAAGCCAATTAGGCTCGATTAGTGTTAGGCCATGTCAGTATGGCTGAGTGGTAGGATTCCGGCCTTTGGTTCCAAAGGTCACGGGTTTGATTTCCCACTCAGGCAGTCTGACATTAAGTCCAAAAAGCAACGTAAATAGGTTTGCATCTGTATTTATTTTTACATCACATTTCTCTGTAATCTCAGTCCAAAAAGCACTGAGTGAAGATTTAACAATACTAATTTCCTCATGGGTGACCCATTTTAACGATATGGACTGTAATTTCCAGTGCAAGAACTGGCAACAAATTACTAATTTTTTGTGCTGGTATTGTACGGTTTTATTTTCTTCACTGTTCAGGTTTCACACAAAAATATAAAACATCCAGAAAACACGTTTCTCATTGGCCACTAAAGACGCCAGAAGCATATTCTGCAATGAAGGCCAGTATTATCTCATTTCAATTTATATCAGCACAACAATTTGAGCTAAATGCCTACCTAATCTATTGGAAAGGTAACATGAAATCATGCATATCAGTCGTCGTTATTACTAATCAATGGTAAAATTTAGTTCAAGTTCAAAATCAGAGCAATTTAAAATTAGAGCAACAATTCAAACTACCAAACAACTAGTAAGAACGTTAAAGTAAGTAATCCGAGGGTAGGTTTAACCCCGATCCTTAATTTTTCAAACCATAAAACCGTAAAAAAGAATTCATGTATATTCACAAATTCACAAAAAAGATATGCGCCTAAAAGTTTTACCATGAAAAGTTTTACGGTTCATAAAGAAAGCAACGAAATAAATCCATCGAATAAACAATGCACTATCATCGTAGCCTGGGTTCGATTACGACAGTATAAATATGCTTTATTACACGCTACACAGTGGAAGAACCGGTGAGCTTTGCAATATTTTAATTTAAAATGGTCGTAGAATTAATTTATTGTGAAAATATAGCCTACTGGATGTGGAAACTATTAAGCCTATTATATCATCTGTCATCTGAATTGTTGTTTAGAATAATTGTTAATCTACAAATGAATTTCTCTAATCGTATAGTATTTTTCGAAAAGTAGAAATAGAATAAATTACAGCCAAAAATATTAGTACAGGGCAATGGCTGAAAACAAGCGGGCATTTGTAAAAACAGTGTGTTTTTCATTGTTGAACCAATATGGCAGCAAGGGCGGCATATCACTCGAGAGTGCAATACATGCGGTTTCTTTCTTTATTAGCACGCCAGACCAGCTGAAGTAGTTTGGAAGCTGAGTTCTTAGTTCCTTAGTGTTACACTTTATTCCGAAGGTGTCCCACAATTGTTATAAACTAAAACAATAGTTGGATTTTGTTTTTGTGATTGTGTCACCGTTGATGAAAAACAATGGTTTCCAACATTGCCACAGTTTGCCTTTTGCAAAGTGGGCGCACGAGTAAAATGTAGGGCTCCCAACGACTATACAATTCACGGAGAAAAGTTTTGTTTATTTTCCAGTAAAAAAAACCTGGACCCCTGCCATGAGTTTGGGGCCATCTTGTCTCCTGGACCCGGGTGCTAGCAATCTTTTTTTTTTTTTGCAATTAGAGAATGTTATAAAGTAAGAGCCAGGAAAGTGCACAAATATATATAAAAGTACTTTCCTGGCTTTTACTTTATAACATTCTAACAAGTGCATTTTAGCTGTAAGTAGAGAATACCACAAATGCAGTAACATTAAAACATTTTATTCCCACATTTTGCTACAGCAAAAAAACATCACAGACTAAAATCTATTTTTAAAAAACATGTAGTAAACAAGCAATATCAGTACAGATCAATCAAAACTTCGGCTCTCAGCCACGTCACAACAAAATTCCTCTCCTTTTTATCTGCATAACTCAGTGCTGCCCTTGCTAGACCTGTTGCTCCAGTAACAAAGTATTTTAATATTCTTGTTATTAAAACTTCGTTAGTTAACTTGTTATTTTTCCATAATAGGACATTTTTGACAAATTCATACTTAATTTGGTTGACCAATGACCATGGTATTGCATGGTTCCAATCTTAACCTCGCAATTTTATACTTTTCTTCTTACATTGATAATCCATGAATCCAATCACGGCTGTAACCAGTTTTAATAACCATCAACTTAAAATGGATGTTAGCTACATCATCCCACTGTTGTTTTTTTTTCTCATGGCAAAAGCTTTCTGTGTTTGGCCAAAACAAATGAAAGGGCATACTGCAATTAGGGGAAATGTGCAAAGAAATATAGCATCTAAGAAAATGGCGTCTAAAAAAGCAGTGTTGCAACTGTTAAACCAATGATCAGCTAAAATAAACAAACGCTTCAAACTATGTTGGTGAAATATGTTTACTTCACAAAAGCGTGTATTTAAATATAGGGTAAGGCAAACAGTTTAAACAAAAATTCGTCCTTTAGCTATTCATAAAGATCGAAAACCCACTCATGGGCTAGGATAGTTGCTGGATTTCTATACAGTTCACAGAACAACTCGTGAACAACATTACTTTAAGTAAACTTTTAAAAGCGAATCACAGTGCTACCTGGACGATGCAGTACTTTACTTTGTTTATGTAACACTCTAATCGTATATTCCAAAACTGAATTTTCTTATAGAAGACTTCTGACATGAAAGTGTGATGTCTGATAAAGTAACTAAAAGAAACTTAGTTTAACAAAATAGTAGAGATTTTAATATTCCGTTTTGAAAGGAAGCAAAGCATTGAACGGGTTCCTTGTCTGGTGAAATATTTTACAAGCCTGAAGATGGTAGCAAGGCAGTGAACCCTCAACAATAAGACGAAAATGGGATTAGGGCGTGATATTTATTCTTATGTACTGACGTTGCCTGGGGATGATTATCATGCCATCATACCAGGAGTCACAATTGGTGCTAGACCACCAACCTAATATTGAGATGATTTTTGGGGTGTACGGTGGGCATGTTTCCTGATTTAAAACAAAACACAACACAGTTCAGTTTTTATAACTTGTAAAATACATGTAATAATTACATGCTTAACTTAGTAATACGATAAAATGGTAATCCGTAAATAGGCCGGGGAAATACTTTTTGACCAATCTAACCATGAAAATTCGTTACCTGCATTTAAACGTATAAAATATGCCTATTAATATATGAAGGAAAAGGATTTGTGATCGGTAGAAGTCAGGTTGGTGATTGTGTTTCAGCCTATCGGATTGCTTTTCAGCCTACCAGAGAAACGCAATTAAATACCGAGGTAAATACTGAACACTTAATACGTTATTTTATTTACTAAATCGCTCAAATGGGGCATTACCTGGCTGTACACAAAAAATATAAAAGAAAAGAAAAAATCATAGAGTAATTGGCAACAACGTTAACAAGTTTTATATAATGAAATAATCTAAATACTCCAACAGTTTAACAATACAAACAGTAACATAATAACAACCGCATTAAAAATAACATTACAACATCAACATAAAGGAGGTTCCCCTGTATGATTGCTTACTTATAAAATATGCGACAAAAAATGTGTAATTCATGAATGCTAACTGTGAATAATGTTCGCATTCACCCTCTTTACGAAGGAGCTGGTGAGGAGATAATTTTAAAGGCAGACTGTTCCATACCAGAATATTACTATTAAAGAAATAATTTTGCATTCAAACGTGCATGAGATGAGTTCCTTGTAGTTTCTAATGATAGCTCCTTGGAAAATATGTTGAACTCACCCTTAAATATTAAAATGTCGAACGTGGTCGTTATAGCTCTATGGGAGAATGCTACCAAAGTGATACGCACAAAAAAAACGTAGTCCAGTTTCATACGAACAGTCTTTTAAACTTGATACATTTTTTAATAGATGTTGAAGGGGGACAAGGTAACTCAAATGTTTGTTAAAGTAGTTCACGCTGTTAAATAGGTTTATCTATAGTAATAATTGAAAGTGAGTTGGATTCACTGTAGTGATTTACAGCTGATTTGCTCACACAATTAATTGAGGATATATTTAATTTTTTTGCAAGTTATGTGAAGAGTAATTATTTATTTCATTTGATGGTTATAAACATTGGCAAACTTGTTAGCATGTGAAGTAATGTTGGAGGTTCTGTAACCCCCATTCGACATAAATTTCTATTTAATTCGGTAAGAACAATGCGAGAACAAAAGCATTAGTGATTGTCTTGTGTAAGTATCGAACTAGCAAATTCTTTGGATATTACCCAGACACATCTCATTTATTTAGTGACGAATCAACTTAAGGCTCCATACAATTTACAGCAGTGCAACCGATAAAAAGACTTTATTTTCCCAATTAATCGTTATTATTTCAAAAGTCACGATAAACTAAAAAAAAATTTAAGCGACAAGCCGTCCTAAAACTCCAATTCCATTAATCGTGTAGACACAGCAACCGACTTTTCCCAGACAAGAGTGAAGAAAAGTATGAGCGAACCTCCAATCTCCATTTCTTTCACCCCTCCTCGATAGACATCGAACAATACAAGAGGCTAAAATCCAACAGAGAACATCTGGTCTTGCTAATATGTCGAAAGACATCCATCAAATCGAACAGTTGGCTATACTAAGTCTTTCTGTTATTTCACCATGAGTGACTGTGCGTGTCTACATAAGCGAGCAACGGAGAAATGCTTCATTTGCTTCATGAAGCTTACAACAAGAAGACAGCCAGATAAAAGAAGAGTATTAAGAATAAGGACAGCTTCATTAAACTAATCTCCCTGCCAAATTAAATAGAAATCTCCAGTGTCTCTAAATTATTAAAAGGACCACCCGCAAGCCAGAACACCATCTATTTTGTGTGTGACGACTGAAGAGAAATACAACAGAAATATTACATACTAGTTTCTGAAAAGGGGTGCCTCTAGTGTTCTCAAATACATGATCATGTAGTTTGGTGAACTATGGAAAAATACGTCCATTTATAGAAGAGAACAGAATTATATGAAAGTTTGCTTCTTTGTGTTGTTAACGTGTTTTGACGTACAATAGCACGTAACGCCGGTGACCAAGTAATGAGTAATTTGACTAATTTAGATAGTGAGGAAATAACTAAAACAAAGAACACATGCATGATAAAATGAGTAAGATAATGAGATTGCGTTTGCCTCACAAGACCATTGTGCTTCGCCATTCCTCATAAAATCAGAAAATAAGAATTTTGTTAGATGAAACTCGTGGTAGTGTTTGATGGGACGGTCTCTTGAACTGATAATCGTCCATTTCCGATGGCTTCCACTCCCATCCAAGTTCTGGAAGAGTTCTAATGTATCAGCATGAGATCGACCAATGTTACTCACAGCACCCTCTCTCTATTATCCCCAGACCTAGATCAAACTTAGGTATTTACACCAGACGACATCTGTTACTTCCAAATGCTTAAAAACTAAGAACCCATTCGATTAAATTTCGGTGCTTGCCAAGAGGATGCAACACCCATTCTATCTCAATAACGAGATCAATAATTGACTGGCAGCACAACGCAAAAACATTTATCAAATTCTACAAAAATAACGATTTTCATATTTTAATGATCAACTATAGCAATATTCGCATGATGGGGAGAATATGCGAATTACTTATTGAAAACCACAACTTCATAAGAAATGAAAATTCTTGTGAGCTACTATGCTTGAACAAACTGAGTTGACGCTGTAAACAATATCCAGAAATTTTCCAGGGTAGCTTGCCAAGAAAAGAAATCATAATAAAACTTGCCTTGATCTGCTTTATTTTTAGTTTGCATGCTTTACTGTAATGGCGAAATTATAACTGTAGCGAGACGTTTCTAATTGGAAACGAACTGCTATTAACAACCAAAAGTTTGAAATTTATTATACATTCCGAATTTTTGCATTCTGGTATTCTTCAACTTCCGATAATAATTCATGCTGTAGAAAGCCGCCACCGAAATTCAAATTGTATTGTGACACTGCAAACTTTAATAGGCAGAGGGTCTACCAGAAGTGTCACTTGTTACGTTTTCAAATTAGTTGCGACAATAGAAACACAAGTTAGTTGAGCAATGGGTTTGTCCATTTTGATTTAGTCACGAATATAATCTCAATTGGTGTAGAAAACCGTAAACCAATGATACAGCAAATAGGGCCTAAGGGCATATGAAGGCTTAGGACGACTATCCCATGTGCTGGCCAGATGTCCTAGGTTAATGTCTGGTGTCATTGCATCCTGAGCATTCGAATAGAGTAAGACCTTAAAAATTTACTGGTTCTCATGACTATAATTATGACACATAAACAAGGAGAACCAGTGAATAGTCTATCAAACATGTGTCACTCTATCACGAGAAAGCCTTAAAAGTTGCAAAAATAAACATTAAGCTATCTCCTTTTTTAAAGGCTAAAAATATTTTCTGTAAAACTTACAGGGTTTACTGGATTTACAGTCTAACGTGGTGTACTGCATCCAAAGGGCATCATCCTTGCAACGTGTCCCAATGTAAGAGTGTCCATTTTATCATGTCCATTTATAAAGTGCTACATTTAAATACTGTAAGTAAATTTAGTGAGCACTTTATCATTGTGAATACTAAAGTTTGGGATTTAAAAGGACTGCAGCTTTTTAACATCGCAGCTGTGGCATGATGAGAACAGACAAAATGGCAGAGCAATATACAGTGCATGAATGCACAACAAGTGTGAGATTGTTACATGAAAAACGTATGTGACAATGACATGATGCATTTTTCCCCATGTTTAAATTGCATAATGCCAACCTGGCACCCTCCCAGTCTTTGATTTCAAAGGTTGTCGGTTAGATTCCCCGCTCAGGCAGCCCTACATAATTATAAGTCCAAAAGGCAACATGAATAGGTTTGCATGCGAATTCATTTAACCAATTTCGAGCCCATTGGCTTTCTGTCCTGTCTAACCCACTCATCAAAATGAAAGGGATGTAATTGTGCCAAACAAATCGGCGATAACAAGAAAAAAGGTCAGGAGAAATGAGAATATTAAAACACTGCGAGCGGTATTTGCTGCAAGTCCAAATAAATTTCTGGATAGGGGGTTACCACCAGCTAGAATCCGGTTATCATCACTTCACACTATACTCAGATGTGATTTGAAACTGCTTCCGTGCAAGTTCCGAATTCTTGAATCTCAAAAACCGGGCGATAAGGATTTATGCCAATAGTTCCCACAATTCATGATTGAGAAATTTGAAGATGACCCAGCATGGTGTAAAGAAATAATGGTCACAGATAAAGCACATTTCCATACATATGGTTACGTGAATAAACAGAACATGAGGTAATAAGGTAGAGAGAACCCGCACGAAGTTTTGGAAGCTCCCAACATCCAGAGAAAGTTACTGCATGGTGTGCTATTTTATCTGGCAATGTTATTGAACAATTTAGGTTGCAAAAACTGTCAACACAGAACATTGCTGCCGCATGATTACCAATGCCCTTCATTGAACGCCGGACATGATTTGCCAAATTGTTGATTACAACAAGATGGGGGTCACGCCTCATTGTTCAAATGAAACTCTTGATGTTCTCCGAGGGCACCTCGACGAAAGATTGATTGCCACACGAACCCATTAGCATGGCTTCCACGAAAACCGGCCTTAAACCCGTGGGAATTTTTTTAACGGGGTTACCTTAAAGACAGAGTGTACTGCAATAAACCCCGAACACAGATGACCTGAAGAGCAACATTATGTGCAAAACTCAGCAAATTACTGACGAGACAGTCATACATATAATTGATAACAGGCTGTGGAATGTAGTGCAATATCATGATGGTCACATTGAGCATGTTATGTAATTATACCATCAGTAAATGATTAATGTATTAATAAATTAATGTTAATAAATTCCAAACATGGTAGAGATAGGCTGTTGTGCGAAATTCCGTAAATTACACACTGTTTGTAGTATACAATATTTCAAAAGTGGTCACGATAAAATGGACACCCTGTTCTACAACGTAGATTACGTGTTGGCACTAGCTGAATAATTGTAACTCATCCAGTTTATATATTTAATATTAATTTTAGCAAGACCACTTTGAATACAATTCCCACAAATTTTCTGCCGCTCTAAAACACAGATTATCATTTTTATTTGCAAAATTGGTTATTAGAAATGTGGGCTGAATTGTTTTTCTATAATCTTTAGAAGTGTAACTTGTTTTACAAAGAGACAATTCAAATCAACACTCCAGCACTCTGTTAATCTTGTACGAACACCATAAAGTCCCGTTGAGGTAAAAATAAATCCACCCTGGCTAAGATTAAATTTCTGAATCTAACGGAAACAATTTAATTGTTCAACGACAACCACTTTTATTCCACATAGAAGTAGAACAGATTCCCATTACTGTGGACGTTCCCTAAAATCTAGCTACACAATGAATATCTTGGAAGGATGCTTTTGGTAAATATATTGTCCAGTGAATGTCACGTGTCCAGCTTTAATTGTATTGATTTAGCTCACGATCCCATGGCAACTTTTAAAAGGAGAACTACATTTACCACAAGTCTTGAAAAGCTTCACATCAGACTTCCGGGAGGCCACTTCCACTCATGAATGACCCCCATTCCGGACCACAAAATGGTTTTTGCTCATAGGATGTGCAAGTTAGCAGATAGGTTTGTTAAAACATACTTTCAGTTTCAACAGTTGCAACATAGTAGTGGCCATAGATTTATTCACGGAAGTTTTTATTTGCCTTTCTTTGTAAGAAATTTGATGATAAATCTCTTGTAACCCTGTAAACCAAGTGAGCTTTTTTGATACAGGAATTTTGGCATTAAGCAAAGTATTATTTTTTCTTACCATCATTAAGCAAGCTCTATAGTTGAACTGCAATACAAAGATCTCTAATTAATTATTGCAGAATTCTGTGAAATGCATGAAAGGCATTGTGATGAAAAATTTCCATGTTTGTGATTTTGAGTTGGGCTGGTCTATTTGCATCTAGGCCGAGAAATTGAGATTGGTGTTGAACCCTCAATTCCTGAGCTTTAGACAGACCATTTAAGTATCAGACTTAAGCATGAATTTACGGATGGCCATATAGACGATCTATCTTGCAACTTCTAGAGGCATATGAAAAACTTTTCTGTGGACCTATATTCCAGAATACATTAAAGGTCAAGCTGTGGATTATCATTAGCAAGCTTGAAACATTGTGTTCAGGCTACTGTGGAGTTTTGACAGGCTCCCAGACAAAATCATAGTGCAAGAAGGTGAGAGACACAATTTTGCTAGGTAATAACAATCAGAAAAATCTAGGATCTTTTACACTCCATAATCGACATGAGCACGAGAACCACGTGGTCATTCTAATCCCGAAAATCGTTTGGGGAGCGGTTAGGTCAGGCTAAACCCCAAACTTTGCCACACGAAATAGTTGTATTAATCATCAGGCCACTTGGTGGAGCAGTCGCCCAGTTGTTAGTAAATGCGTGGAGGTGCACAATTTACTCAAGTAAAATACTCACAAATACTGTAGAGGTTAGTTCCTAAATGTGAGTGTTATTTTTACATTATACATTATTGTTCAGTTGTGGAACGATGGATGGGCGGGATGGGGATGGACGTGTGTAGGGTTAGGCTTGTGAGACTGGATCAGATGTCATGGTTCAGCTATTGAAGGTGAAATTTAACGCTCGGCTGACTAACACTTGAGGTTGACTGCAAGTGATGGAGTAAATATTTTACATGTGTTATTTCGTGATTTATTGCGTACAAAATGAATTGAGCCTATGGCTGCACACAGAAATTAGGGCCAATTTAAACATACTCACAGAAAATACACAGTTTGGTCAAACCATGAATAATTACTTTTAAGGAACCCTACTTGCCCCTACATGGCTTACAAGGAAGGAGTGATGGAGATAAGTTAATCCTCGACTAGAACTTTTTCATATCCACAGTTTATGGGTTAGATTTAAATCACTCAGAATATCCTTAGTTATTGTGTCATGAAATCACTGAGGATGTTGAATTACACCAAGAATGTATACATTAATAGTGTGTTCATTAATAGTGTAGAATTCACCGTTACTCGGAAGTACTGCAGGGTTGAAGACGAGTTTAATCTTTTGTTGGATGTACTGTTCGTTAATTTTCGTCGTTACTCAAGAAAGTTAAATTATTCCGAAATAACATTGAAACATGAGGACTAATTGTATTCAGTCTCGTTTCGTTCTGTTATCTTCCATTCTGAACCCTTTGGCTTCTTTTTTTGCTTGCTTCATTTTAACCACATTCGTTATTATGCCTAATTTCAACATTAGTAACCAGTTTGATGGATGTCGCACAGAATGGTTTAGTTTAACTGTAATACTAATGGTATACAGACAAATTCTAAACAAGCTAAACAGTGAAAATACCACAGTAGACATAACGTATGCAGTTTAACCACCTTAGCGTATTTTAACGTTTTGGCAGAGTAGCACGTCTAGAATTTTACCTAAAGTGCAATTTCATCCATTTTGACATGCATGTTTTAATTTTGGATAACTCACGCAATAACTAAACACAAAAATTGCAGTAGGAATATGTTACGTATGTCCGATACAACAATTTAATTACTGCATTACCAAAACATGATACAGAACCCACCATAGTTTTGCTGCAACGCGCAAAAATAATGCCGACAGATGGTGCTTATCGATTTCGACTCACAGCCGATTGAGATAACTCTGTTGGCTGTGAGTAGCTCACACGTCGAACAGCTTTAGCTGGCCACTACACTGTCGGCCAGCTAAGGCTGTTAGATGCTTGAGCTACTCACAGCCAACACAGTTATTTTAATCAGCTGCGAGTCGAAATCGATAAGCACCATCTGCCAGCATTAATTTCTGCGCATTCCAGCAAAACAATAGTGGTCTCCGTCGCTTGTTTTGGTGATGCAGTAATTAAATTGTTGTCTCGGGCATACGTAACGTTTTCCTACCGCAATTCTTGTGTTTAGTTATTGCGTAAGTGACCAAAATTAAAACATGCATGTCAAAATGGTTGTAACTGCCCTTTAACAAAATCACTCCTTAACCTTAGCACTCGTCTTCATAGCTGTGCCCACATTGGTGCTAGTGTAAAACTAACTCAGTGAATAATGCAGCATCCACTCGACCTAAAATTATGCGGTGATAGGCATTGAGGGACATCAATATAACATAATGACGTCACAAATTGCAGAAAATGCAACGTGGCCAAGATAATTTGTGTGGCTTGTTTACTTCCCACTTTCCTCTACATCACTGCTAGTAAATTGTGTTCATTCTCTGATTTTCCTCAAAACGTTATGTTGCAGTAAATACAGTCTAACCGAATTTGTCTATTTTTATTTAAAAACAACGCAAGTGAAAAACTTAAACATGATAGTGTATAAAACGTAACTATGTTTCCAGCAATCCGGTCAGATCGTCTGGCGTGCTCTAGTCACTAATTAAGGAATAGTTATTTTGATGAAAATGATGTCTTCCTAAATCATATTAAAAGTGGATTAGAAATTGATTAAAACCTATGCAGTTAAAGTCTTCCCAAACATCAAACATCCACGAGCTAAAGCCTGAATTTCAGCAAGATTGGCTGTGTAAATACGAAGCGAGCAGAATTAGCAATATGCCTCATATCTGTAATATTTAGGCATCGTTTTTGTCATAAATTCTTTTGCCTGTATAATAAAACAATGTATTCTCTTGTCTTTGCTGTAATCAACATCAATCTGCAGCATTTCCTACAATTCCTGCCGTATTAGTAATCAAGAAACAAAATAACACCACTTAAATGTTTCGAGATAAAGAATCAGTGGCTATCCTTTGACAACACAATAACCTGGGTACGTAATGATTTGATTGCATATTTCGTCCCAGACACGTAAAACAATTAAAAACCAATAACATAGTAGACGAAGGCTAGTGTATTTTTAGAAACTGTACGGCAATTAGTTTGACTACAGTTCAACTAACAACTACAACTACAGTTCAGAATTAAATAAATTACATTCATTAGCTGTATTTATGCACAACGTTACATGTACACATTGAGGTGACAATTTAGCCTTTCCACTATCCATAATTCCTAAAATGAATAAGGAGTCAGGAATGTGAAGGTAGTCTACACTACGTTAAGTATTCACTACATCATTGGCTTCTTTAGGGCCAAAAGCCGATCACAATTTATGACATAAACACAATTGCCTCACATAACACATACGAAACACAAAACTAGTAAGCAAGGAATGAAACAGGGTAATAAAAGCTCTCACTGCACTGCGTTCTCATTGTTGAACTGGTAAGTAGTCATAGAGACAATGGAAAGTATTATGCATTAAATCGATGTACACAGACTGATGTGTATACAAGGTTAAGGAAACACGATAGTACAACAGCAAAAATAAAAAATTAATAGTTAATATTTCAGTACTTTTTGTTAGGAATTTATTACGAATTAAATGGTGTGAATAGAGTCGAAGCTATGAACTAGGGTTGATGGGTTACCCATCTTAATCATCAGCTGGCAGTAACTAGAAGAGCAGTGGTTTTATTCTGGTGAAGTTGTATTGTTCGAATGTAACTCATGACAAAAACCCTTATCAACCCTTATTACTATTGTAAACTGATTTCAAATAATTTGTCAAACGCATTTACAATAATTAAATAAATTATTGTTTTAAAGAATTCTATGCATTGAAACAATACAAATGAGTGAATGAAAACGTAGCCCCCGTGTATAATCCTTTAAAAAATATATGTGACTTATAAAGGCACTTTTTCGCTTGTTCTATAGTACAGTCTTTAGTAAAGTTTACGAGCTTGGGAGTCATTAGAGAAAAAATCTATTGAAAATCACGAAAATGTAATAAAAAAATACGAGTTAGTCGTCTTAAAAAAAAGAAAGTTGGTTTCAGGCCTTTTTCTCAAGAAAGTCGTGTGGGCGGAATTATATATATTTTTTTAATGTTTCGACTCTGTTTTTCTGTACATTTTGCAGAGTTATTTTTTATTTTGGGCAAAATAAAGAACACTGTCTTATAATTCTGCTTAGCACGTGTCCATACAATTATTTAACGACAAGAGTGGTAATTTTACATTTACATTTCTCACTAATGGCCATTTTTTATTTGTAATTGTTATTTGCCATGCTGGTTCTTTTTATTTCTCCTGAGAATCAACTTTTCTGTTTAAATAGCCTATAGTGGTTATTTGACAATTCCGTGTTTTCTGGTGAGTTTGCTAACGAATCGCTTTAACAAACTGAATTCAAGGAACTCTATCAAACATAATTCCAGTTTTATTTGCTTTCCCAAGACTTTTATTAATTCGTGTGTGGTACATCATACATATGATCATGGTCTTAGGTTTACTGGTCTCATAAGTCATTCATCCATTGAAAATGAGTGCCTGACAATCCACCAGAGTGGAAGCTGCAATACGGCAAATGTTATCTTTGGGCAAAACTACCAATTTTTTAACGGACTGTTACTTGACTGCGAAACTCTATATCTGTCTATCTATCTGCGTTCCTCTGTGAGCGATTTCGTTCGAACTTCTTATAAGATCCGTGTTAAAGTTGGTATTACGGTCAGCAGACTCGGACTCCTGAAATTTTCAACATTTCCTGAGCATGGGAACATAGAATTCATAATACATCCGTACTCTAATTGTACTGCATATCCACTCCAATTTGTAGTACATCTCCACTCAAATTTGTAACACATCTGTACTCTAATCGTGATACATATCTACTCTTATTCGTTATAGACCTCCACTCTAATTCGTAATATGTCTCCTACGTATTCTTAGGTTCTTTAAAGTAAACTACGCGTATCTAGTGTAGTACCTAGCAAAAATGCAACTTACTTAAAATTTACGATGTTTTCAGCACACTAAACTGTAGAATCAGTTTTACATCACTTGTCGTACAGCAAGATAGCTAGATCGGTAGTTTAGGTGTAAATTTTTTCAGCACACTAAACTGTAGAATCAGTTTTACATCACTTGTCGTACAGCTAGATGGCTAGATCGGTAGTTTAGGAGCAACCTCTATCTTGTGTGCATGATCGGTGTGCGTGCAACGAAATCATGCCGCACTGTCCTTCAGCCAGTATGAAATGGACCCTGAACCATTCGTAGTATTATGTATAGTTGAATATTTAGGCTCGATCACGGTGAAATACAGTACATTATAATAACTTTTATAAATAACAGTTTCGTTCTTAAGTTAATATTACTCGTCCAGTAAATGGAATTTTAAAGCCATAATTTGTTGTTTAAGTGAACCTAATATACAGGATGTCTCAAAAGTATAACCTCTCATGAATAACATTTTGTCCAATTGGTGTTAGAAAATAGGCCTTTTAAGATTATCAGTGACTAACCTAATGAAATGTGGATGGAATGTATGTTCCTGTGGCCTACCTGGAAAAGCCCCTGTGATGGTAATAAGCCATGATATGCCATGATATCTCACCCATTTTATTATACCCCAAAGGTGTAATAAAACAACAACACCTAATTTCCTGTTACTAAATCCACAATCCATCAGCCAATTCCAAGATGGTATCATAATAAGTTGCAGCCCTTTTTATCCTCCTAAATTGTGGATTCATTGGTCGAAATTAAAAAGAGTTATTGTTTTATACCTTTGAGGATGCGTGTTGTCTGTGGGTGGGCATATCGTGGGGTTTTTCACCATCCCTGCAAGGAGTTACTTTCAAACAAATTACCATACTGCTCAGAATTATACAAAATATATTTTAATCAACCGTCCTGATGTTTTTCATCATTTCTTTTATTACTGAAGCATAAACACAACGTCAAATTTAATGATGATGCACAATGCATCCTGGAAAGAAGAATGATTGATTGTGAAATAAATTATGAAACTATAATTATTAATATACGATTGTGTTATTGTGTATTTTAACTTTCCAGTTTATTTTGGTGTTTGTATTTATTAGTGAATAGGGCCATTATTGCAAGCATGTATTATGCACTTTAGTTCCTCTGTTCCTAAGACAGTGTTTATATTATTTTAAAGCAAATTTTGCTATGCTAATGTATTTTATTAGACAATAAATAAATATCCTGAAAAAGCAATGCACTAGAATGTTATTTCTTTTGTGTTATTTTTACGCTTAGACGTTGAATACCCTGGAGCCAGAGTGGTGGTCTACTTTCCCGGAAATCCTCGAGGCCAGCTATTTCTTCCGGATGGGGCTGGCAGCTATGAAGATGATGATGATGATGATGACAGTGAAGAGGATAGTAGAGATGGACATAACTTACCAAATGGAATCAAGTTACCTAGTGGGATCAACTTACCTACTAACAAGAACGGACCAAGTTCAACTTTTTATACATCCAAGAGAAAAGTAGCCACACCACCCAAGAAAAGAAAGGTAGCAAATGAAAGGGCAAGTGATGTCACAGAATCTACTCCCAAAAACTCTACTGTTAATGCAGAAAATAAAACAGATGAAGCCTCAGATTCAGCATCTAAGAGAACCATAGAGGAGAAAGCATTGAGTGCTGCTTCACCTCCTGCATTGCTACGAAAGAAATCACCTCCGAAAGAAACATCTGTAAAAGCAAGTGATACAGTGGTGTCTGGTTCTGAAACAAGTGGCGACCAAGGAGATGCTGCTGCACCTAAGGCATTGGAAGAAAAGAAATCACCTCCAAAAGAAGCAGCTGCAAGAACAAGTGACACAGAGGCATCTGGTTCTAAAACAAGTAGCGACCAAGGAGATTCTGCTGCACCTAAGGCATTAGACCGAAAGAAATCAGCTCCAAAACAACCATCTGCAAGAAAAAGTGAAACAGAGGTGTCTGGTTCTGAAACATCTGGTGACCAAGGAGATTCAGCTGGACCTAAGGCATTAGACCAAAAGAAATCAGCTCCAAAACAACCATCTGCAAGAACAAGTGATGCAGAGGCATCTGGTTCTGAAACATCTGGTGACCAAGTTGATTCTGCTGCACCACAGCCTGTAGCGGAACAAGGAAGTGGCAGTTCAGATGATGCAGAAGTCGTGGAAACTACATCTGGCGACCAGGTTAAAGACGATGAAGCAGAATCACCTGCATCCAGTATTCCTGAAGAATCCCCATCAAGTAAGGAAAATCCAGAGGAAGAAAAAATCGAATCTTCACAAACTCTGCCAGCTGAAGAAGGTTCGAGTATTACTGATCAGGGAGGCAATATCGTTGACAAGCTCAAAGATCTTGCTGACCAGATTCGAGGATTTGATGCTGAGTTCCAAGGATCTGTTCCAAGTTCATCCGGTGCAAAATTCATCTATAAGAAACCTAAACCACAACCCCGGCCTGGTCGTACTAGGAACAATCCTTCTAAATATGGATACCATAACACCAGAGTCGGATCTGCTGGCTATTATGGTAAGAACAGTAAGTCAGCTCAAAGCGGCTCAGGTTATTACTACGCACAGAAACCATTATCACAGTATTACGAGCCAGGACAACATGATCCGTATGATTATACACAGACCAGACTAAAACGTAAAAGGAAAAATCCCTATGATTTTCTTTACAAGGGATCAGGAAAGTTCAATGGGCCCAACAAAAAAAGAAAACGATCGAACAAGCTAGTTAAACCAAGTTTGCCCCAACATAATGCAGAAGTACCAGTGAAACAAATCGAAGAAGCAGAGAAGCAAGTAAATTCAGAAGCGATTGGAAAAGAAGAACAACAAGAATCATGATTTCCACAGTACAAGAATTTTTATTTTGCACACCTTTTAAAAATATTTAGAATCACGCAGTATGATAGTACAAACTATTAGAGATGATACCAGCAAAAGACTAAACATTTCTGAATTTCTAGTGCTCCAAGAATATTTGAAACTTAAAAATATTTCGTCTGTTTGATCATAAATTACAACAACTGAACAAGTTTACACTTCAGGTCGTTGCTGTGTTTTGTTTGGCAATATTTTTCAGGAACTGTACGTGCTATGTATCACACCAAATACTATTTTTAACACTTCACGATGTTTGATTAAGTTGTGCAATGAATTTTTGTTACAAGTATGTGTAGATAGATCAGATATAATTGTTGTTTATTAAACCCTTTCTGTTTTACTGATTTAGTTATTGCAACACTTAATTCAAATCTAATCTTTTAAGCGTTAATCTTTTAAGCATTAAAGCGTGAAGAGTTCATTCTCTTAAGTACTATGTGTAAGCGGGGCCAAAAAAGGCAAAAAAGAGCACAGGTAATACGTTGATGCACACATAGTCTTGGTTTACTTCACAACCATTATGAAGTGATAAGAAAAACTAAAAACTAGCATTCAGGGAGGGAAAATCACACCCATCGTGATCGTGTCAACCCTGTATCAAATCCAACATATAAAATTCAGGTAAATGCAAAAGTCTTGTAAAAATTCAAGTTATTTCTTTTTTCCAAAATAAGAGGCAACACTTCAGACATAAACACCGTTGTGCGCCACTTCCCCCACTCCACCGATTTGAAATTGAGCCTCCTATTTCAATCTTCTGTGTTCTTTTTTCACTCTGTTTTTCATATTTTTTGTTTTCCCACTATATTTTTTAATTTTTCGATCCATTCTTGTGTCGTTAATTATGCTAGTTCCTCCCTAGTGATGATGAGTGATATCTTTTAGTTCACCCAATCGTTGTTGTTTTAGTGTGTTTTGCATGTTTAAGATGGTTGCTTACATGCAGTATAAGTGCTACTTGTTCAAATGTAGGTCAACTTTCTTATAGCAGAGATTAGGTTCCGAAAAATGGATCAGCTGCTATGTGTAAACGTTGTATTCTTATAGCTTAATATTTAACTTTATCAGATAAAAACTTTGTGCAAAAATCTGTCTAGACTATAGCTGATATTGAAGAGTGGGTTTGAAAAGATTGGGGGTTATTCATTGAAATAAGTTTAAGAATTTGAATATATTATTGCATGTTTCGAATATGGATGTAATACAGTAATAAATCAAAAAGAAAATGAAACATAATTTTAGGGATAAAACAAATCGCCCATCGTCACTTGGGCAAAGCCATGTATTACAGTCAATGCCGTTAAATTTAGAGATTACATCGTATGCTTAAAAAATGTCTAAGATACCACTTTTAACTAACGTAAATTATCATAACAGACTGGTTAAATTTTGGATCGCTAGCCACTTCCGCCTACTCGACTCATCCTCCCACCGGCAAGATTCGAGGTGAGGCCGATCATATTACAAATGATTTGTTCTTTTCCTTTTCCAGTTACGTTTTTAAACTGTTGAACGATTTTATCTGTTCTTGTAGTGTAACCTGCGATAGTTTCAACCCAGATGATAATGTGTGATATCTTTATTCTCAAGTGTTTTTTTTTTATTACTTAAGAAAACTACGTCCACAACGTTCTGAAGTGAACTGAAACTTTATATTTATCAACGTGTTACTGGTGCAGTTTTTACGTTTTTTCTCTACAAGTAGTATAGGCCTAAGTACTATTTTTTAGGCACTTGCTATCTTCCACATCTCTAAACCGGGAATTAATTTCCTTAATATTTTAGACTATTACATGTACGACATTATGAATCACAGCAATAAATGGACCACATTTTAATGACAGACGCTATACATCAAATCAACCAAAACTTCACATATTTCGGATATTCCAACTTTTCAAGTTGCAGATGTAAGTTTTGCGTACACCTTACCTGGGCACCCCTAGTCCCAGTCATCCGTAATGCCTTCGATGGCAGTGCTATGCTTTGTGAGTATGACAGTAACGCTGTTGCTGGGTTGTCAATAGCCTAAGTTACCATTGCCACTTTAGTGCCAAAACATTGGTCTTGCATTCACGCTGGATAAGCAGGCTTAACTGACGAGGTAAGCCACTTGAAATACTTTCCGGATATAGACGTGCATATTGACGTTTTTTGCTTTGATATCTTGGATCTATCGTTAAAGTTTGGCTAAACTTTATAGCTATAGAGGTAGCATTGCATATTCAAATGACAGAAGAAACAGACGGTAGGGACACATGTGAGTAGTCAGCTGATGGATAAACTGTGATTGATAAAATGCGTGATTGCCCAACTGCATTACCTCTCACTATCTTTAGCTAATCACAACTGTATGTGCTTGGAGTCCACCTCACAAATCCAGCAATGCACCACTATTCTGTTGCTAAGATGTCCTGACAATGGTTATAACTCTCTAACTAATTTATTTAGCAACTACCGAATTTTGCAATTTTTGGAGCAGTTTACAAAGATTGACTTTTTGCTTTTTTTTTTATTTTGAATTTTACGTGTCCTGCAGCAGTGTGTTTTGCATGTTCATGACTTTTTTCACCATAATCATTGATTCATAACAAAGGCAACTCGAAACAAAATGATTGTTCAAAATATGACTGTTCGGCATTTCATGTCAAGCTTATACGACAGAATTAATGCCCTAACAAGAAATGCATTTATGTGCGTGCCAAAAAGCAAATTGTCACTCTCAAGACATTGTGGACTTATCGTGCACATCGCTGTCCTTCTTTCGGAGTTATGAAACACCCTGTACTTGTAAAAGCTGCAACTTCTGTTGCGGTTTTAATATTTTATGATAAAAAGAATCTTATATCACAAAACAAACTTATATTGTACTTACATTACGTTTTGACCCACAAAGTACAATAACATATGTACTGACAGCACACAATTTGTGTGGAGGCTGTGAACTATCAGTGTACAGCATCTCCAGAGTGCAGTCAGAATGCATACCACGATTTCCATGCGCGTGTACATTAAAATTTCAATACAAAAGGAAGATTACGTGATGAAAGGCGAGTTCACTCTTTGATTACTTGCACACATCCTGGAAAAACGATGCATGCAATTTCTATAGGCCAGCTCACTTAATTCACGGAAACTTACAACTGCTGAAATCAAATCAGATTACAGAAGAGACTACACTAATTGGTAAAGGGTTTCGTAAAACTTTAAATGTTTAGTTCAAATCTTCGTTTTGTCAGTCAACCTGACATATGAACTGGAACACTTAAACTCACTAAAATTTACTGGAAAACCATTTTCGTGTCAAAATTTGAAACCTTATATGAGAGCGTTGGACAACTTTTCTATCTCTAAAATTACTACATACCTTCTATTATTTTCATCCAGATAAGGCCTCTAAAAATTAATTAAGCGGTTTTCAGGAGCGCACGCATGGTTTTTTTTTTAGTGCATGAAACGTTTTTTATGACATTGTCTAAAAAAAGTATCAATCTCGCATCAGCACTTTCACGAAACATTGTCTGGAACCGATGACCACAGAGCTCTTTGCTTCATTCATTTGATCGCCTAGAAACGAATATAAGGATCGTTCAGAGGCATGTCACAATTAAAACCTTTGATCTAAAGAATGACTTTTGTCAAATGTGCAAATTTTGCGCTCTGATCCTGGCATTAAAACATAGATATTATGCTCGACAACAAAATGCAAGCTACTGATTTCGTTTTGTTTAGTAAAAAGAAGCATCGCCTGCATCTGAAAATTCACGAATAAAACGTAAAAAAAAACACTGTTCGGTCGCATCAATTTTTTTAGCACTACTCCTAAAACCACATAATTATTTTTTAGGGGCCTATTTAGTCCTTAAAAAATAAAATTAAAAGGGGTTTCTAACGCGCATTATATCCATCACTTTTTAGTACATGCCAAGCTTTTGATTAGGATTACACCAATTTGTGAAACAAATCCAAGAACAAGGGAGCTAATATTACATGAACTGTAATGGAATTGACTGTTTCGTCGGTTGGTTTTTAAATCATCTGCGATCCTTAACGTAGGCCTGAAGCATGAAGATCGTGTTATAATCAAACTTTGAAGTGTAAGAGCTTGCGTCAGATTTGATGTAGTACAACCAAATTCGGTATTTGGATTCGTATAATAACCTACTGCATTATAAAATTTAACAACAGTCAAACTATTTTGCCTCCACAGGTTTGCCATACTTATTGTGGTTATGTTGTCGTTGTTGGGACTCTTTTTGGCCTCGTGTTGGGGGGATTAAGGCTTTACGGCGCATCGGCAACTAGATCATTAGATCCAATCTGCGTCACAGTGCAGTGGTCTGGGTTATAATGAGGTGTTGAGCAAACCCCAAGTCTAGATCTTTTCATATATCTGTATCTCCAGCAAAAATCTACCCAGCTGTTGCAATATCGTGGGAAGATGGAAACGATGAAGTATACCATGAAGAAGGCGATGATCAACTAGTGAATGAAGACTAGAATTGGTCGGTGACACCCATGACATTAGGGATGGATTTCCCCTTCAAAAGGAAATAATTTATCAGGATGGTGTGACCAATAAGTAATTACTAAGTTGTGCGACTTCTTGACACTCACCCATCACCACTGAGAACATCGCTACTTGATTCTGACTGTTACGAGTTCCGGATAACAGGACACTTTGCCCAACAATCTTAGTTCTGTCCTCTGACACTTGCTTGTGTGCACAGCAGAAGTATTTGTGGAGGAAAGAGAAAAAAGAGGATTACATGACAGAATGCAAAGAATTATGGCGGAGCCTCATGCAGCTTTCGGGTGATGCTGGAAGCTACATATCCAGGGCCTTGCATCAAGTAACTAGCAATGTCGCCTGTAACAGTAAAATGTTATCCTAAGCATGCTGAAAGTCAAGGCTCCAAGGAAGCAGTACACACCACCTCCCTT
The DNA here is from genome assembly GCA_023313725.1 of Lithobius niger. NCBI lineage: Eukaryota > Metazoa > Arthropoda > Chilopoda > Lithobiomorpha > Lithobiidae > Lithobius > Lithobius niger. The sequence continues at coordinate 49,603 of JAHWFP010199600.1, forward strand.
GATAACCAAACAATTGAGCTGGATGCAGCTCAATTGAGCTGGTGATGCCAATGCCGCGTCACCACACTGACAGAAGTGGAAAGATCATAGATCACTGACCTTGGACCGGCTTGCCTAGGCCACACGTAGTCCAGAATAAGGAGGGAAGCTTGAAAGCCAGGATATTCACCTCCACAAATCACTTGACTTGCATCACATGGCATCGTGCTGGGGAATAGAATGGAAATTCCAATGGCCAGACTGGGCAATTCATACCGCCAAACATTTACTAAGCATTCGTTTCCCAACCGATGACGCGAGCCTCCCTTGGTAGGCGTAGACCAACTGCAGGAAAGTTGCAAGCTGTTACCGGCAGTACACTATAAAGATCAGTGGTAAACTTTTTATTTTTTAACTGTTCATCACAAAAGAAGTAAAATTGTATGAGATAGGCGAAATTTTCATTTTTACATGTCTACTGATTTTTTGTGTAATCTACAAATATTTTGATCAAAATGTTATTCAAATATGATGGAGGTTTTTACTTTGCATAATGCTTGACACGGTGAAAAAAACGATACCATTGCAGAAATGTTCTGCTGTGTTTTTTGGTGGAGGGTTATTTTGGACCGTTTTTTACCACCACAAACGTTTTGTACCTACCTCGCAATACTGCCTGGGGGGGGGGTATGGTACTCATTGCATGCTAACCCCAGTGGGCAGGAATACTGCATAAAAGGGTGGGAACCGCTGCTGTAAGCAGCCACCCCTGGCATAGTTTATCCAGATGTCCCTTACCCTCTTTTGCTTTAGAGCTTGCGATGGGTATTAAAGCCCCTGCCATACGCACCCTGTGTTAAAGTGTACGGGATTCGACTTTTAAGCCTAAACCTCGCCCTTTTTAAACTTTGGTGATACCCATTTCCTATTTAATTTTTATTGTATTTTGGTTGCAATAAATTTATTATAATTATTGTTTTTATAGGCTCACTTGCAAATGGTAGTGTTGAGGCTGCTAGTGCTCAAGACAGACCACAAACTCTCTGTAATGCAAACCTTGGGCACACTAGCAAACCTTGATCTTGGGTTCCCTTTTTGTCGGTTCCATACGTCTCGTAGGAGTTAGGTGTGCTTATTCCACCACAACCCACAGTGGGTCATACTTGGAGATCGAACCAATAAACTGATTTTAAATTTCTATAACTGCAGCTGTACGTATTAAAAAGTTATTTTAACTCACTTACCTTGAGATCGAACCAATGAACTGATTTTAAATTATTACGGGTACTTATTAACAAACCTAATGTAATTGTGAAGTTACTTAATGTGACTACAGTATCATTGTTGTTATTGTTGGGATTTTTTCTTCCAGTGTGGAAACTGATCAGTATTATTTACTGATAAACAAAACACGTTCTTCAAGCTTTTTTTAATATGTGGAAAGAAGTACTACTGTAACTGATAAGAACGGTTCAATACTGTATGTGTTCTGTGGAAGTACAATCCCAAATAAGAATTCTATGAATAAATGCAGATATGAATTTTAATGGCATCAGCACCAAAATAAATATTAGGAGGCGTATTAAGATAAATACCAGGAATCTACCGCTGAAGAATTAATTTGTGACATCAAGAGGAGAAACATTGTTGAAGGGCCTTCTGACCAAGCCAAAACTCACAAAGACATATGAAGTACAAATATCAAATATTTCAGCAAATATTTTTCTGTTTGTTCACCTAAAATAACAATAAAAGAAATGAGAATGATGCCTAATAAAATAGTACGGAGCTGTGTACAGTATAACTACAATAACCCCTCCTCCCGCCCATGTTAAAAAATATGATAAAAATAGGGAGAGGGACACGACCAGTTAATGTTTTGCTGGGTCAGCCATATTGAAAAGCGATATCCCTTGATATCTCAGACCAAATTCATCGGAAGTTGCTCAAACGATTTTTTCCATCTTTGCGTGACGGGGAAACTTTTACCATGTTTATTACACGTTCTTGATTTGTTGTAATAGTGTAAGCTTTTAACAATAGACTGTATGGATTAGTGGTAAATGAATGAAGTTTCACTAACTAAAATGGTTCTCGTCATTTACGGCGCATCGGCAACTAGATCATTAGATCCAACCTGCGTCAACAATAGAACCATTCAGCATCCACAGTACGGCCATTTCATGTTGTTGTTCTTGTTAGGACTCTTTGCCCTCACCTTGACATTAAAGCATTGAACCGATTTTGAGGTTTTATAGCTTAAAATGTAGGTATGGACATGACCAAGTGCCTTTTTAATTCTATTTTAATGTGACTATAATATTCTTGGGACGGTAAGCTGAATGCTTGAAACTTTTCTCTCAACTAGAGATCGAACCAGTGAACCGATTTTAAATTTTTATAGCTTAAAATGTAGGTATTAACAACGACTAAGCCCATGCGAACGCAATATTAAGTTACTGAAGTAATCTCATTGAAAGAGGATTTTTCATAGTAAAGCATTGGGCAGAAATCATTTAGTGTAGTACATAAAGTCTTGCAAGCCCAATTAAAAGCATTAAATTTGCAGTTTAAAGTACGCATTAAATTAAAGTTAAATTAAATTATAAGCATTAAATTAAAGTTTAAGTAAGTAAGTCTTTATTAGCTGTACAAATCAAAATAGCCATGGATCCGCCATAAAATATCCCCAATGGCCCTCAGCGTGCACCCCCAGCACCTGTCCCTGTGCCCCCCTCCCTGAGGCTTGGACAACAAAGTCTTGCAGATCAAGCTAAAAACTTGCAAGCAAATATTTTGCAAATGCGAAAATCTACTAGCGGAGAGTAACCAAGCTAGTGGCATGTATTAGAAGGAGCTTGTGACTAAAAGAAAAACACATGCAAGGAGAACTATGATGCACCTTGATGGTGTGAAATATGGCAGGTATTGCGGGCTGTTCTGTTAATCAGTACCTGTTGCTCTTATAGTTACAATAACTGACATTGTCATGTACCTAAATCCATACTTTCAGTAATGAGTTGACTGTTATTCGAATTTGTCCTTTTTTTGGTACTCCACCATGGAAGAGAACAGTTGGACCAACCTTTACTTGGTAATTCTGTGTGTTTTGCTGGGAATGCCAAGACTTGAAGCGGTGTAGGAATGCTTATGACTACAGAAACTTCTCATACAGATGTGCCAAGGGTTGTACTTTAATTTACTGATAAGTATATTACAGAAAAAATTGCTTTCCCTAACAGCCCTAAGTTTGGCTTCCATAATTACCAAAAATGTTTTACTTCATATCTGCTAATACAAATGCAGACTGAACTACATTTGGCACCATCGAGAAGAATGTCAACAAACTATTCATCGGTTAGTGTTTATTAAACTACGGCCATTGCACCCTTAGCAATTGGAGAAGTCACCGTACGCAGCAGTAACCAATACTTAGCTTGTTCAGCTCGGTCACAGATTTTTGTTAAATAAAAAAGATAAAAAATAATGAATTTTTGTTTTGAGGCAAATTGGGTTACCTATCTATATTCACGTATTTGTATACTCCAATATGCATGAGTACTGGATATGTGACCTGATTGCCTGAAAAAAAAATTCATGAAATTATAGCCTTATCTTTTAAAATTTGTCCTAAAACTGCCTAATAATTTTTTTTCAAAAAATACCTGTATCAATCACAAGTTATTAAAACTGTACACGAACCTTCTTCTTCGCGTTTTTACATTGAAGCTTTACTTTGTATTCTTTACATTACATGGAAGTCCTCTGTGTGGAATTAAGTATGAAATTGAGTATTATTTGTGGAATCTAGCCTTTCTATCCCGACTCCTAACAACTTTGCTTAAAACACTAAAACCAAAAATCACCATTTTAAACTGCAACTTTTCCCCTTTCAAAGGTAAAATCAGTCAGGTCATATGTTTACAGTACCGTTCAAAGATCCCATCCTATCACGTATACTTGTCAAAACTAATCACTTGATTTTTAGATAATCAGCATTTTATAAGCGCAAATTGTGCGTTAAGGTTCTGTTAGACATTCGCTCTATCAATACATGTCTAAGTTAAACACGCGTGTATTGAATCATACATTCATTTCACCGTTGAATTCTACAAGCTCTATTTTCCTTTTACGCTGGTCAGAGATAGATATAGACAAATAGCAGTAAATTATGTTCAACTGCAGCTATCAAATAAACTTGAGAATATTTATTACCACCTCAATTGGTATGTAAACTTAGGATTTGTCCCAGACTAAGTATTATTTACTTAAATTAGGCCTACTCACTACACTAGGCCGTAGCATCTTTTACAAACACCCTAAACAACAAATCGGAAGAATAAACCAACTTTTTATAATTTGTAGGAGGTGAACATCGAACCATTAAACGAAGACAGTTGGCAAAATATGCTGATGGCATAGATTTTACTGATGAAATGGGTGACCTACTTACAGTTATTGAATTTGATGAAATTGTGAAAATTAGGCATTCAGGAAAATTAGAAACTGAAGCAGGAAGAGCAGTGGGAGCATGGGCTGTTCAAGAGGAAAAAGTGGACGAATTCATTAAGGGAGCCTGGCCTGAAGAAAACATTGAAACAAAATTTCAAGAATTGAAAGAGGATCCGACAGTAGAATGGATCAATGGTATTCCTTTAAAAATAGTTGAGGGTTTTGCATGAATAAATAAACTGGAAATGGACTCATCAGGTGAAATCCTTCCAACCCCACACTCATAAAGTCAATAATAGTATCACTAACAAAGCACTTCTAGAAAACCGACAGACGAAGCAGGTGAAAAACGGTAATTACTCCAAACCAGTCCGCCATGATGAACTGAACTCTGTAATGTTTCCATCGCATAAATGTTTTTCACAGAGAAATCGATAAAAAAAAGTGTTACACTACGCAGATATATTATTGAGATTCGTTCCCTTTACCATTTTTTAAATTTGAATTTACTGTCTTCAAACAAAGGATTATCATATCTGATGTGACCTTTGATATTGCAAATAGGCAACATGGTCAACGTAAACCACTCCTTTGAAATTTAGCAATGATATATATAAATACATATTCTTTCGATGTGACTAATGCAATATTTGACTTACAAAATTGGAATATTAAGGAAATTTTAAATACTGCAATGTCACAATCTGAACTGATATTGCAGTATAGAATGGATAAAAAATAAAGAATTTTTGTTTTCCGGCAAATCGAATTACTTATCTATATGTATAATCCAATATTCATGATTACTGGATAAATAATCCAATTTGCCTTAAAACAAACATTCATATGCCCTTTTCTCTTAATATTTGCCCTAAATCTGCTTTACTAACTTTTTTCCCAAAATACGTGTTCCAATCTAACAGAACCATTTCTAACGGGCAAAGGTAGAAAAAAATTTACTATGACACGGACTTTCTGACTTTTTCGGCAAATTTGTTTACCAATATGTTTATTTTTTATTTTTATGGCCCGATAATTAAGTTTCTACAACGAAACAAAAAACATGTTAAATTTATAAATAAACAATCAGCCGCCGTTACATCCGAGAACTGCAGTGAGCAGTTCACTGCAGCCAACTGGACGAAAAAAATTCGCGTGCCAGGTTCATTTCGCTTACCAAATGTAGTTTTTGCTGCTCGGTGTCTTGTTATGCAAACACGATTATTATATTAAACTAATTTTCTTGCAAATTGAAGCAAACCAATGCTAGTATGGAAGAACCAGCTCAACTTGAACCTTCCTGGATGGTTTAGCAGCAAAAATAAGTCGGGTAAGGGGAGGAGAAAATTTGGGAACTCCAATCAGGAAATCTCCAATCATTGGCTGAATATTGTGCTTATTCATACTGTGCTGAACAAAAATAGTAGGATCATGGTAGTTTCTCGCACTACCCTGATCGGCACTAACGGGTAAGGACATGGTTCTCTTTCTACGCATCTAAGAGATCTACTTTCTCAGTAGCTAAGATAATCTTTGCCACCACTCAGCCATTACAACCACATAACAAAAGAAAACATTCGAAATAAAATGTACCGAAGTAAAAAGTTCTAAGCAGCACATGATTTTATGTTTAAACAAGAATTTGAATAAGTACAATAACTTCTTATGCTAAAACATCATGAGCCCACGGCTCATATGTGGGTTGGGACAGGTAAAATGACAGTTGAAGAACGGAGGTCACAGTTCATGGTAGGGTACACGTAGAAGCCATCATAACCAATTCTCCGATTACGCTTTTTTAAATGAATAATAAAAGAGCCACATAAGTTCCAGTAAAACAAATCTACTAAATTGGTCTAAACATTCAGGCATGCAATACGGCCTCGGTCGATTTTTTTGGAGGGGGGGGGGACAACAACCATCATCCCTACATCACACGCTAGAAATATTCTCGTTCTGAAAAAGGGATTTCAGTCAGAATAATTAGATTTATAAAATAAAATGTAAATGAATACAAAAATTAATAATATTTTGGCACATCTTGGTGTAAAAAAAATTACCATTAAATCCGTTGATCCCAAGCTAGACCCCAAAGCAATCGGCCAAACCCCTCTCCCCAAACCATCACAGTCACCTTACCAGATGCCAGATCAGGTGAAAAGTATAACTGATGAAAGAGTTGAAGGGGAGAGGAAGAAGCCTCTCGTTTGGTAGCTTTCTTGTTGGGGAGGGGGCATTGGGTTGGGATAAGCAATCCAGCATATTGCATTGCCGTGCCTCGTGATACACTGAGCTTTGTATTACAAAGACCGATAGCTGTTTTGCTCGACTGCTCTTTGTCATACCCATGTCGCTATGCTTACCACAGTTGGCCGTGATCTCAAAAGTCACGTGATCGTGTCCTTATACTTCCTTTAGATTTTTATCGTCATTTCCCCCGCTGTAAATTTTACAAGGGAAGGTATCATCTCGACCTTAACCACCAACTAAGCGCGATAGCATTCTTCAATCAATCATAAAGCGTGTTAACTTTTGTTAAGTAAAAAAGGGTGCGATTCAGGACGAGTTACATTATTACCAGCCAATTTCTATTTTTCTTCTACAGCTAAAGCTTTTTTTAATTTTTCTATCGAAAGTGAACGTATAATGAATTTGAAATTCTGCCTTTTACTTAACATGCAGCTCTGCCTTCCAATCCAAATCCGTCATCGTAGGAAAATATTCGGGCTCCTCTGTACTACAGCTACGCATACCCCGTTGCTCACATGTTTGCTGAATTGATACTACATAGGTGTTACACTAAATAATATTCCAATAACTTCCACCTATTATACAATGATCGCATTACCTGACTAGCAGGAGCTATTTGTTCGACATAACTACCCGAATTGTCAATATGCGCACAATACGAGGATAGTTACCGGTGAAGCACAAAGTAGCCGCCATTCTTTTTTATCGGTTCGCCCAAAGAAGAATGACGGATAAGACTCCGTTTTCCGTACGATTTTGTCAAAACCCCAAACTAACCAGTTTAATGCCGGTTCAACTTGTTTTCCATACGGATGCATACTTAGGAAAAATTCTTGATCAAGAACCTAGAACCCTTTACATGTTAATGATTTCATCATAAACTGTTCAATAAAAATGCATACAATTTTCTGGCACATGTTCTCATCGAAAATAATGGTTAATCGACCGACATTCTGGAACTTCCGGCCTACGCTTATAAGTAATATGACTGACCCGTTCGAATAAACGATTCGATGGGGACGTAACGTCACTAGACAATAGTCCTGGTAATGTCATGACGCAAGCCCATTTTCTCTCCAATTCTATTTCAATAACTGCTTTTATGCATGAAATGCATAAGCAATTAAAAAAACGTGATGTTAAAGCAAGATTAACCCATCGAAGTTTTAACGTTATGACTATCTTAAATCGATAAATTTAATTATAAATTACTGATTTCTCTACATTGTTATAACGTAGGAAGAAAACCACTGAAAAAAGAATGGAAAAAAGCTGCAGAAAAAACTGAAGTAGAACGCCCAATAAAATCAGCAGATAAAAGGTTCAGAAGAAAAAATTAAGGAATAATACGCCTTAGAGAATAAAAATAGTGGGAAAACAATAACAAGGGTCGGTTCCAACATGGTATGAATGGTGACCGCAACCTGCCTTTGCACTTAATTTTTTATTTATGTTTCAAGCTCCCTCTATCGTAATTTAATTAAGGAATGGAAAGGAAGTAGTTCAGAGTGGTCTATGTGACTAGTTTTTCATTATTAAAAATGTAAGACAAATACGAGGACTTTTCCTGTCAGGAAACAATATTTGGTTCCTTTCAACAAAATTATGTTTCTACTACTAGTCGCCAGTATAAAACCATTGTGAAGTTGTTTCCTGGTGAAAGTCGCACCCTTAAAACTAAGCTAAGGCAACTGACCTAATTCAACAATATATAATAACAACAATAAGATAACAAAACAACAAAACAACAAAACTATAAAACTAATTTGTATATACTTTCGCTTTTTTTCATTTTTTTTTATTTTGGAGTAAACTTTCTTTTCCCTTCGGCCACTATACAAATTAGTTTTATTTGTGGTTGTTTCCCGTGCACTATAATTATTTACCAACCGCTACCAAGGTACGAAGTACAAGTGGAAATGCGAGGAAAGGCACATTCGCTCAGATAATGAATCAACACTTCCACCATAAACAGTGGTTGGTACAACAGTGATATACAGCTGGATGTTCTATCAGTCATTGACAAGGATTTTAATCAGAGTAATGCGTCTTTAACATATAATTCGATTAGTCAATATTATGAGTCTTTAATAGCATATGGGTTGAGTGAGGTGGTACAAACAGCGTTTGACTCGGAACAAAAACTTTACAGAGAAATGTTAGTATACCTGCTCATTAGTACAGAAAACATAAATTCATTTTTACATTTTCTCTAGCAACTAGTGTTTTAGTTATCATGTTTTTCTCCAGCAAGGATTCTGGTTGCTCTGAAGATGATTGATGCATTAGTACACCAAATCCTAATGAAATGACCAAGTTGTCGACGCGCCATTAAGCCTCAATCCCCCCCCCTAATGAAATTGAACGAAGTAAATTTCCTTAACGTTTCTCTTTTCTTGGCGCAGAATTTTTGGCACATCAACTTCGTTCAGTGAAACGGGATTGCCAAAACGATATTTTTTCTCTTGTTTTTCTTTATAATTGTCATCAGACTGTCTAATATCCACCTAGGTCCAAAATTTCTCGGATTTTCGGAAAGGTGCATTTTTATAACGCGTACGAGAAAACAAACGCATGAACCTACCAAATGTATTAACTAGTCAGATCCTATAGGCCCTGTAGAATGAACTAACCAGTTTAAATTACACTCTTTTGAACATTTGCGAGGTCACGTGGAATGTTGAATCATCTGCTCCTAGACCAAGATCAATTTAAGAGACGTTACAAAGTGATCATTCACAGAAAAGCTAAGTTAGCAGAAACAAATAAACGAACACCGTGAAATGATTACTCCGGATTTTTCCGTATAATTTTTTTTCATAATTTTTTTTCTAAAGTTTGTAATCAACTTCAGAATTTACAGATTGAGTAGGTGTAGAATTCTGACGAGATGGAAATATGGCAATTGTTAAAAAATTTTTATTTTACCATGTAATAAATCATAATGGAAAGTCTTTCGCATGAGCAATGTTCTGCTTCAAATTTATAAGTGTGTCATGTACCATATCGTTTAACTACAGATGAATAAATTTCATCACAAACTAGAAATAATCACAAGGTTATTGTTCCAAGTGCCAGGGAGAGTATATTTGCTAGTAACACATTGTGTATTATAAATAATCTCTAAATAATATGTGTATACCATACAAATGAAAAACTATGTTGTACAAATTATTTCCAATTTGCCAGAGTACAGATTTCGCCATACTTTTTTGGCAAACTGTACAATGTTGCTAAATTCGTACATATTAATAATGTGGCCTACCATTACTTGATTTGTAAATAATGTCTTATTCTGAGTAAATGAAGTTTCATTCGTATTTCATTATGATTGCGTCCTTATAGGTTAGTCCAATAAAAAACTAGTGTTAGTTCCTTAATAACTGAAAGAAAAACAGGACCAATGCCTTTATGCTATCCATCTTCAGTATCTTCTTAGTTCAAACACCAACCAATTTATCGACTGAGCAACCTTCACTTAAAAATCAGACCATTCGTTAGGGTGGGTAATTTTTCAGCAAAAAAACTCGCGTAGTTGATCTTTGTAATCATCTTATTCTGGCAAAGCATCTTAATATTTTAAAAACTCGTTGTTCCTACTGGAATTCTACGTAATCTCCATACCTACATAAGGTCTACATAAACTCTGCATTAGCTCATTATGTCATAATCAGTCTTATTTCATTCTGTCATGCAAGAACAATGTGTCTGTAAGCTCTTTAACCCTTCGTATAGTAGGGAGGTGTAATTTGAGGATGCCTGCTATCAGCTCCATCTATCTTAAAGACGGAGTGCAACCCCTTTGGTTATTGCAATTCTGACTACTAGATAGCGTTAGTGTCTACAACATATTTCAGTTACGATCTTATTTCCACTTTTTCTCAGTTATTTTCCAACGGAATAGCGTCAATCTTGTTTCTAATGAAATAGAATTCTCTTGTCTAGAGAGGTGTGGAGCCAAAATTATTTAAAATATATTTTTGCACTTTGGAGCAATATTTTAAGGTTGGCTGATTGAAAGATAAATAAAATCTGTAAACGTGATTGCCATCCAATATCTAGGAATTAAATCCTTATCCTCATTAAAAAAGTGTTACTAATTTAAAATTAAACAACAAAATACCATAATAACGGCACCAGGGGTGGGCTATGACCCCCCCCCCCCCCTAATATTTCATGCTACCTCCCCCCCCCAACATCAGCACTCAGGACACCACCAAATAAAATAATAAAAAAATTGCAGGCTAAAACTTGAAATCAAATGAAAAGACAGAGCTTTTATTTTTTAAATTTAGTTTTATATAATTATATATATAGCAACTTTGCAATATATGTGTGGCCTAAGTTATTATGTGTGTTTATGGGGCTTATTTTACAAATAAATTGTATTGCATTGAAGCAGTTACGGTCGGTTACGGTCAGGTTGAATTAAATGGAATAAAAGTGCCCAGTGTGGCTGCCTTGAAAAAAAAATCCTTGGCTGTTTCAAGATGTGCCCTCTGTCGGGCCCCCAAACAATTCAGTCCTGACGCCGTCACTGCTGGTGGTAATTTTACTTTCTACATAAAGGGAATTTCCCCCATGTTATTAGAATTCCTCTCATTATTAGTTACTGATGGTAAGCGTCATTTAAAATGCGGTGTAGAGCAGCCTAACAAAAAATACAACTGTGAATGCTGTACCACAGCTACGGTTGACGGTGGAGCCTCTCCCCCGTCCCGGCTCTCTTTCTGTCCGATACTAATTAGCTTTGTTTTATACTCGTTTCGTAAGCGCATCTTTTAGCATACTTCTTTTCCCCCAGATGTTTTTACGACTGTCATTATATTGTGACCGAAACTGCAGGAATGCACAGGGAACAACAGTACTTTACCAAAACTACACTCGTATCGACAAATGTAAAAATATGTAAATCTCCTTCGAATTAGAAAGAAAAAAGAGTGAGGAGGGATATTCTACAAATCAAAGAGGAGGGTAGCCAGTTAGATCATCTTTCAACAACTTCATAATTTTACAACTGAGGGAGAAAATGGGTCGAAAAGCAAATCAATCCACACCATGCCCATCGAAATCAAGAATAAAATAGATTTCTGGTATAAAATTTAATTTGTCAAGGGATTTGTTTTCCGTATAACGGGAATGTTTTTAAAATTGTAATGCAATGTGAAGGATATAACCAAACTCAAACCATTTGCCGTAAAGAAAACTTATACGGTAGCTATAGTGGATGCGGGCACAGCGGACGCTTCCCTTCCACCGGCGCTGCCAGCAGATGCTTCCCTCCCTCTGGCACCCCTGAAAGTGCACAGAAGCTTTGGGGAACAGCCACGCTTCGTGCGAGAACGATAAACGTCCTAAACTCTCCCCATCAGAAGTGCCGGAAACTCACTTCCAGAATACACGAAGAATAAACCTCTGGCAGTATGCAGTCAGAACTGTGGAGGGCGACGCTGTGCGCAGATTTCCTTCTTTGCTTTAGTTTCGTACCACTGCATCTAAATACAGGTTTACCTCACTAATAAAATAGTAAGCTAAAAATAAAGCTATTCCGTGGATTACTTTCTTCCTTTGGATTTTTACCTTTGGATTTTATATCTTCAGAATTTTCTTTATTTGGTTTTATTTTCCTGGATTTCCTTTGCCGTTTAGCTACGTAACGGACTGGTTACGGCACAGTCTTCGGCACAAAATACTAATTGCGCCAGACAGGACAAAACATGCAAGCATACAAAAAACATGCTCCAACTTTGTGATTGAGCCTCTATGGATTGGATAGCCAGAACGTTTTTTTTTTTCAAACAGAAAAACAATTCTATGTGATGGGAAAATAAAACCTTTATCTGATGGGAAGAAATTTCTACCTGATGGGTAAAATTCTACGTGACGGATGCACACGTTTTCTATCGGATGGACGTTCGCTCATTTCGACCTGATGGGGTTTTCGGTCTGATGCAAAGTCAGCCAATCTTCATTTTTGTGTGGGTTTGGATTTTCTTTGTACTTTGTTTGGGGGGGAGGGAGTTTTTTGTGTGTTTTTGCGTTGTTTTATCTCACAACCCAAAACAACAAATGCTGAACAAAACCTAAAGAAATTCCAGGTAGATAATAGGATTCCTGGCAAACCCACTTCAATAGGCCTACTGGCATTGTATCATTGCCAGTAAGCTTTATTGATACTGATACGTCACTTGATACACGAAGAGTTTGCAGTTTGTAGGGCTGGGAGGGAGAGTTGTGTGAGGGGGGTGCTGCTTTTTTCACTTGAATGTGGGGAAGGGGAAATAGGGGCCTTGGATCGGAGAGCGGGGCATCGAAACGTTGTGGGTTATACTATGTCTTTCCATTTCACCGAAAGTTCAGCCCTGATTAAAATTCGGCGAAAAGGGAATTCCCGTTTCGCCGAAACTCATTTCGCAGAATCAAAATACTCTATAAAAATGTAATATTGCTGAAGTTAAAGAAGCATTTCCTAACTGGAAGGACTTTGTAATTAACTGCAGTTTCTGATGAGCGAGGCACGTAATTTGATTTGAAAATAAATATTTTCCAAAACAGGAGTCGGCGAAACGGAAATTCCCGTTTTGCCGAAATCCGATCACACATTTGATTTCCCCCCTCCCCCCCCCTTTCGGAAATATTGAGTTGTCCCTGAAACAGGGAGAATGAATTACAGAGGAAAATATCGCAAGAAAAATCAGAACGGAAATAAAAAGGCGATGAAAAAAGGACAAATAAAACCATATCGTCTAAAAAGGATCGCGAAAGCCACTCACGCTAAAAGAGCCGCTGGAATTGTGTAATTGATATATAGGACTACTACTCTCCCATTTTGTGATTTGTAGAACATCCTGCCTCATACTCACTTTTTCGTTCTAATCCGATTACACTAGACTACCTGTGTTACAAATGCTAGACATATATTTTTATCGATGTATAATTTGTTGATGTATATTAGTTTGGGTGCAGTATTGGAGCAATGGAGCGCAATCTAAGTCAATATTTGGAAGCACAACGACGTGTAACTGCAATACTAAGGACAGTTTTACGTCGACCGCGTGTGACACGTCATTTTGCTCAGATTTCCGAACACACGTATCTGACGAGCGTTGGAACTGCTATCCAGCCCTTCTTTGTCAACATGCCTCGTCACATTTAACACCCGTTCCGCGTTCGAATCCGATTAGAGTAGGTATGATTTTTTCAAACAACACCTGCATATTATGGTATTTTGTTGTTTAATTTTAAATTAGTAACACTTTTTTAATGAGGAAAAGGATTTAATTCCTAGATATTGGATGGCAATCACGTTTACATATTTTATTTATCTTTCAATCAGGCAACCTTAAAATATTGCTCCAAAGTGCAAAAATATATTTTAGATAATTTTGGCTCCACACCTCTCTAGACAAGACAATTCTCTTTCATTGGAAACAAGATTGACACTATTCCGTTGGAAAATAGCTGAGAAAAAATGGAAATAAGATCGTAACTGAAATACGTTGTAGACGCTAACGCCATCCAGTAGTCAGAATTGCGATAACCAAAGGGGTTGCACTCCCTCTTAACTAGCTTCCTAAGAGAAACATAGAGACGAAGATACACCTAGTACTAGTGGAATACAAATACGAAGTAAATAAGTAAAAACAAAGCTAAAAAGAGAAGAAGAGCTGCAACAACGTGTGAGAAATGTACGAACGAAACTGTTGAATAAAGAAGAGCTAGGTTGTTGAAAAAAGGTGTTGTGAAGCAAGAGGTGCGAGCCGAACTAATGGAAGAAGAAGAGATTGGTTGAAGACAAAAGCAGCTAAGAAGCATGAAAAATATGCAAAAAAAAAACTTAACCACAGTACACCTGATGGTTAACCATGACATGACTGCAGTAAACCATGACGTCACTTCCTGGTGGGTAGAAGGGTGACTCAATATCGCAGTATACCATTACTGAAATAAATGAAAATTATATAGAATTTCCTTTGCTGCTGTTCTTCTTTGGGAAATTGCGTTTCTGTATTTTATGACTTCTTTTAGAAAGGGCATTTTTTGACATTGCCTAAACAACAAATCTAGTATTGGGGTTTGTTTAAAATGTCTGTTAGTGTGATGCGCATGGCAACGCAGACCATTGTGCTGTGATTAAGGTTGATGCTAATAATCTAGCAGTTGATACCCCTTTAAGCCTCAATCTTCCGCCACTCCCCAAGTTGAAGGAACAAATAAGGCACAAGCCTCATCAATTTCTTTGTGAGGGATCCTCGGGTATACTGAAAAATGCAATCATGCTTAGCCAATTGTCCAGAGTGGTCGGGGTACAAGGTAATCTGGATGGAATCTCGTGACCGACAAAAGTTAGGGAGGACCCCACAAAAATGGTACAAAAATGGTACAATGATAGTTTGAAAGAGGTTGGAAGCCAATATCTGATATCTTACTAATAGACTGGGGAATGGACCACATTAAACCACCCTGATACTGACTCTACAGTGACCCTGACAGATGGGATGAAATCTTCTGAACCCGAACACTTATTTACATGGTCTGCTCATGAGATGTGGAAACCTTCTATTCTATTCGTCGATGATGTGGGTACCAGTGCGTTTTTTCCGGATACTGAAGATAGCCAGGTTATGAAGAATAAAGCTCAGACACCGTCAGATGGGTTTTATTCAGGTAGGTAATACGAAGCTTGGACGCTAATGGATACCAGAGGAAAGTATCCACATTACAGCATCCAACTTCATTGCCGAGAACTGCACCAAGATGTACAGGTATTCCAAGATGCTGCCTCGAACATAGGTGGAACAATAATTCAATTTATACTGAGGTGGCTACCTACTAAAGCTTAATGGGGTTTACACTCTGAAACTATGCCAGTGTCACGACATCTGACATTCCTTAAATCTAGTTATCTCTAAACAGACCCAGTAGTCTTCACCATTCAATCATACTGATATTATTTGCTCTGAGCTTCTTATTTCACATTAAATAATACTAAATCAGATGATCAGAGCAAATACTGTTAATATGGTTGAATAGTGAAGACTATTGAGTCAGTGAAGAGATAAATGTAGATTCGGGGAATGTGTCGATTTCTAGTTTCGGAGTGATAACCCCCATTGCCCATTATGAAGTATACACTTCAGGATTAATAATGAAATATCACAATATTGAGACTTTTTATGAGTTATCGCCAAGGTGTTTGTCATGTTTCTCCTGTATCGTAATGGAATGCTTGTGATGGTCACTATTTGTAGAAATATGGGTACAAAAACTTCCCCCAAAATGTAGATTTTAATCTGTAAAGTTGACGAATGCTCAGTGTAACTTGAGAAGCCAAACTTTTGGAAAGGTCAAAAGTACCTTCTACTCAGTCACTATAGTATAACTTCAAAGTGTGTATGTTTTTGCCCCTTTAGGAAGGTATTTAAATTTAGAAATTCCACATGTTTTCTACTGATTTTCCAGTTTTACGTTTAGAAACGGTTCTAACTGTCTAATTTAACTGTTAATGTAAAAGCCATTGTGCGTGATGCTGTTAATTACACTGCTTGTATAGATTGAACCATAAAGAAGCTCTGTATTAAGCTCACAGTTCGAGGTGATTTATCACCTTAATACAACAAGTACAATTGCGATTATTGTCCTTTCTCAAAAACTAAATCAGAAACCTAGTATGTTGCCTTCCTAGTATATCTTAAAGTAGCTCAACATTTCATGTACATTCCAACTTTTCATGTTTAATTAGCAGTCTTGTTAATATTCTTTCTGGAATATGTGCCTAAAAGAAGAAAAGTAAAACTCCCATTCTTTAATATTGAAATAAAACATTTTTTAAATAAAATTTGCGCGGCCTAAAGCAAAGTTTTGTTTTACAATTTTGTAGGCTACAGATACCCCAATTATGCTGCAACAGCAGAGGAGCAACTGAATCCATCTACATTACATATTTTATCTGGTGATATATCCAGAAGATTGGCAGCACTTATTGAAACCCCAGAAGGAATAGCAGTCTCTCTGTGGGCAATGATCCAAGGGAAAATAGCGGAATTACATGAGGGTGTGTGGCCAGAAGAAGGCATTATGGCCAAATACGAGGCTTTGAAAAACGATCCCTCTGTGGAGTGGGTGAATGGGCAACCTAGGAAGAAGGAAGTGCCAACGCCCCCGCCGAAAAAACGACAGAGTTACCTTAAACTATAGCATAATCATAAACAAGCAGTAACAGAATAACCGTTAGTACTGAAATGTGTCTCTAACCGCGTTTTAGTTTTCGAAAACATTCGAACACACAGATGAAGTGTGTTGCATTGCCTTGACTCTTATTTAAACATGTGGATCGCTATACAAATCAAGAAGTATTAAACTGTTCACTTTCATGAAGAGAGTCGTGATGATGATGAAGATGATGATTTTGACTTTGTTCGTTATGGATGAAGAGGATGATAATGGTGGTTGGAAACGTTAATTATACTGAAAACTAAGAAACAAATAGCAGTTTTATTTGTTAGAAAGATTTAATAAATAAGTTATTTTTCAGATTTGTCGGTATAATAATAATACTGTTAATTATTGAACAGTGCATATGTTGTAACATTTTGGAATGCAGCTACCACAAAACACAGTGTGAATAAAATCAAGGACAACAAAATCTCTCACCTTTATCACTGTTGTATGATTTAGTTTGAGTCTTTTGAGCAAGATGTAGCATTTTACCTCTGTTTACAACTAGGGCTAAAGAGTGTAGCATTTTCACCTCTTACAAACCACACAGAGTAGGTCAGAAGGCTTTCCAGCAACTAGGATTTACTAATATCATTTCTACAAAGAATATGGAGACATAAGTAGATTATACACACCAACTTAATTGTTGTGTAATAGGCTTTCGAATGAAAGAAACAAAGAGACTAACACGAATATTGAACATATAAATGGGAAACACGTAAGGGCATTACTCATTAAATGCCAACAAGAAGTATTAATATTATGACAGGATTTTGTTAATGCATGATAAATGTAGCGTGCATCAGAAGTACTGGGCCCATTCAGAATTAAATATTGCTGGATCATTACATGATTTTCGGCAAGCGATTTCAGAAAAACCTTTGATCCTTGTAACATCAGTTAAAATTATATAAAATAATAATTCATTAGTTTGTCATCCATGTTCATGTTCCGTATTGACTTCGTGGACTTGTACTAGCATTGTAAGTTAAAGAAGAATTATTTTTATAGTTGGCCTTTATTCCCCACTAGGAACCATAATGTTCATGTGTGTTTCCTATTAGTGGGCCTTTAAATTTGTAGTTGATTTATGAGCATTTTACTTAGCGTTTTCTTTCAATTTGTATTTAACATTTGCATTGTGTTGTGAGTCTAAAACAGTTCACAAACTTATGCTTATTTGGCTGAACTGGTTCGTTTAGGAAAAATCAAGAGTGGGGCAAACTCGGGGAATTGAACTTAATCAGGGCTTAAAGATTATCAGAATTAGAATAATTTCTATTTTGAATTGAACATGGATGAAATACCTCTACAACGATCTAGTCTGGCAGAAATTTTACCTCCAATACTTTCCAGTTACAAGTCAAACTCAGATTGGCTTATTTCATGCAACTTATTTTAAGTAACTCCAAACAGCCATCATGACCTTATATTATTCTACATTTGCCGGTTGTCCAACGTCACGTAAGGAGTTCATGTCAGATCCACAAGTCATAAATTGTGGTTGCAAGTAAATGCAGGTTTAACTATTTTAATCTGACATCAGTTGAAATCGTAAAGTAAAATTGTAATAAGCGTTAATGGTTTGGGTTTAATAAATTTGTATTATATTTTCGGAGTGATCAAGTGTTGCAACGTCACAAAAGTAGCAAATCAATGACTCATTCACTGCTTTTTGTGTTTGGCATGCTATAAACCATGTTAATTGTCATATTTAAGTCACACGTACTTGTTAAATTCTCAAAATTTTACATATCATATTTATATCGTTTGTAATGTCCGTTTTCACTCACTATCGCCACAGTAAGCTACGCATCTAACATTTGTAGACTAATTAGATTCGACTGATTGTTAATCACTTAACTTGTGGTCCTGAGTTAAGGTGAACTGTATAATAAATTTTTTTAAACCATAAGAGGTTTTCGCTGCAAAATGCAAATTTGCTTTCTCGCATTAAAATGTGTTGTGCAGAAACAATGTTTCTACCTTTGTCGATAGCTAAACCAGCTAAAATATCTCTTGAAAAATAATATGTAACCAAGAATAGAATTTGAACACAAGAAAGTTTGGTATTCTACCGAGAGCCTACCTGTGTAAGATTTTTTTACTAAAATCAAATCAAAATTTCTTCTACTGTGTAATCTGTATTCCAGTTACAGAAAACTCGACTACGAAAAATTCACAAAAGAAGAGTAAAGCTGAGTATTTGTGATTTTAGACCACAGGAACTTGCCAGCTGGACCTTGCCAGAAGAAGGCATTTAAGCAAAATGCGGGAATAAGAAAATGATCTTGACGTTCACTGGGTTGATAAAGGAGAATTACCAGAAGCTGCAGTAGTCCCAGAATAACCAGAAGTACCAGAAATGCCAAAATGCCTAAATTTGAAGATAAAGATAAATCTAAATGAAAAAGTTTCAAACCAAAGTTTTGATAATCTAATGGTTATTCTAATAATGAATCCATCGTGTTTGAGTTTGGCATTGAGCTTCCTGTGCACAAGATATTCAAATGCCTTGCAAAATCAAAGAATTAAAAGGTATTGTAGGCTGTTAGATCTTCCCAGTAAAAATCCAAACTGGTCATCAGCCGGTCTGTGCTTTTTTTTGTTAAACGATAGAATCGATTTCCGAACAATCCTTTACATTACTTTGCGTGGTACATAGGTCAGTACAAGTGGCCAATAATTATTGGGATTTGAAGCCACCGACTTTTTTAATATCAGGATGACTATATCCATATTCCATATTTTGGATAGTTTGTAAAATTCAGCCGAATAATCTTCTGGGCCAACACACTAACTGGTATTAATGGAAGACAATATGGTAATCATGTATTCTATAAAAAATACGGCGTTACAATCTGGCCATGGTTTTCCGGCAGTAGTGGCAGTTACAAAGTCTTTCGAGAATTCGTTAGACAACATTTTGGGTTTATCAAGGTTGTTTAACACTAAATTACCTTTCGTTTGTAATGAAGGAATGGTTTACTTACTGGTCGTTTTGTGCTTAACAAATTAAAAAAGTGAGGCTAAATTAGCTTCAGTAATACCTGCACATTCACGTTTAATCTCAAATTTTAGAGCCAGAGCAGAATATTGTTTTTTGTACCCCTTATGTTTAGCCAAATATGTTACAGACTGAATCTTCTTGTAAATGGAACACAGCTTTAACTTTCTAGTTCATAGCCTAACAAGGATTTTTGGAATAGCTACCTTTTTCTGGTTGAAGCATTCTCTTTATGGTTTGCATGATCAGCCTGGCCCAAACTAAATTTTGAAACATAAAAATATATCAGATGCAGAAGGGCGTTCCACATGAATTCAATTTCTTCAATATCGTCTAAAAAAAATTCCAGTTTATAACGTGACACAAGTTTAAGAAGTCTATTATATGGCGAATATTGAAGTGATAAGGTCCTTAGGTGATCCTAGAAGCAACCCTATTGTGAAACACTTGCGTTAAAATGATCTACGACCTCAACCTGTTATGCAAGCCTCTCATTTTCAATCAATACAAGGTAGAGATTGTTACCTAATCAAGTTTGCTCTTTACTAACTGTGGCCTGAAGAAGAACTGGTAGGAAGGT
>JAHWFP010199601.1:0-17695 GCA_023313725.1 Lithobius niger
GGAGTTAACGCAGCGTGAATGGCTTAGATATTGGCCAGATGTATAGAGTTTGTAGGGATGGGATTTCATTCCTTTTAAGTAATTAAGTTTTGTATTTTTTATTGCGTTACTTTTTATTTTCACGATGTATATGGTTGTTGGTGTGTGCGGTTCCCGGTCGCGTGATCCGGAAGTGTCAAAAGTGTGGGTTATTGGCAAAAGTATGGGTTATCGGCAAAAGTGTGAGGTAACTTGATAACCCACACTTTTTGCGATGATGCACACTTCCGGTGTTGGTTAACGGGATTTAACCAACGGAAATTTAGCATGACGTTGAGTTAGCATGACGTCACATCCGTGGTATAAATAGTAATAAAACAAATAATAAATAAAGTAACGTTATTCAGGGAAATTGAGCAGTATCAAATAGTTCTATGAAGTCTTCTACAGATGACTTAATCGAAACCTAACCGTAAATAGACAAAAACATCGCAAATCACTGTTTAGTGTAAATTTAACTGGACTTTGATGCTTAGTTCTAAATAAAAAGAAGTATGAAAGCATAACGGAAGAATACGCAGCAAAAATAGTAGTGAAAAAATTTTTTTTTTTGCTATAACTCCTTAACCACCAACAAATCAAAAGCATAATGTGAAACAAAAAAGTTCAGCACAAAATTCTAGATAGGAAGTTGACGTACATCTTTTGCGTTAAAGCGTCCATTCAACCTCAAAATAGTAATTCAAATAAATCACCCTTATTTCGAGCAAATGCTCCTTTTTTCAATTGGTTGTTATAGTGATTTCCAGGTTAAAAGTGTACTTGCATGCCCTTTAATAGCCCTAAATGGACATGCTTAGGATATTATTAAAGGTGGGAATCTTTTTTTTCCATCACTTCTAACCAAATATGTAAAGCTTACCTAGGACTATCCTACACCCATTTAAAGGAGAATAGGTAGTGGCGTAGAAAAGAAAGTGTATGGAGATGTTCAAATTCAAAGTCTTCTAACGAACTCTCTAACAGCCCGAAATGGACAAGATGAGGATATTCTAAAAAACTGGAATATATTCTTTCCATTAATCTTAATCGAAATTATTTAACTTAGCAAGGGACCGTCATATGCCCATTTAAGGGAATAAGGTAATGGCTTAATGGCAAAAACGTTTGCTGAGTTTGGAATTCAAACTGCTCTTACAAGCTCTCTAATAGCCTGAAATGGATATGCTTAGGATATTCTTAAAGATAGAAATCTATTATTTCCATCAATCCTTATCGAAATTGTTTAGCCATCCCACATCCATTTAACAGTTAGAATGGCGTAGGAGCAAAAGGATATGATGATTGTCGAAGTCGAAGTGTTCTTATGAGTTCTCTAATAGCCCAAAATGGACATGCTTAGTATATTCTGAAAGATAGGAATATATTATTTCCGTCAATCCTAATCGAAATTGTTGAACTTAGCAAGGGACCGTCCTGCACCCATTTAAAGGGTAACGGTATAGCGGCAGCAGCATATTGTGAGGTTCAAATTCAAAGTGCTGTTGTGAGCTCTAAAAGCCAGAAATGGACATGCTTGCTTAGGGTGTTCTGAAAGATAGGAATCTTTTATTTCCAGAAATCCTAACAGAAATTGGTTAGCTTAGCTAGGTACTGCCCTACGCCCATTTAAAGGTGAAGAAGTAATGGCCTAGCGGCAAAAGCATATAGTGATTTTCGAATTAAAAATGCTCTTGCGAGGTCTTTATTAGTCTGAAATGGAATGACTAAGATATTCTGAAATATGGGGATGTGTTCTTTCCATCAATCCTAATCAAAATTGTTTAACTTACATACACGTACAAATATGAGCTTTACAATGGCACTTTCAAATCGAAAATAGCTCCTAAACCGTTGCAGCTTCACTTTGAATAAATTCTCTTTCCATCTTTCAGAATATCCTAAGCATGTACATTTTGGACTATTAGAGAGCTCGTAAGAGTATTTTGAATTCAAAAAACAATCATACGCCTTACTACATCGTTACATATTCACCTTTAAGTGGGCATAGGTCGATCCCTAGCTAAACTAAACAATTTCTGTCAGAATTCATGGAAATAATAAATGCTCATCTGCCAGAATATTGTAAGCATGCATATTACAGGCTATTAGAGAGCTCGTAAGAGCACTTTGTATTCGAAAATTACCATATGCTTTTGTTGCTACACCATTACCTTTTCACCTTTAAATAAGTGTAGGGCGGTCCCTCTCTAATCTACACACTGTTGGTTAGGAGTGATGGAAATAAAAGAATCGGAGAGCTGTTAGAGGGCTTGCAAGTTCACGTTGAAGCCGAAAATCACTATACAACCAGTTGAAAAAAGGAGCGTTTGCGCGAATTAAAAGTGATATATTTAAAATACGATTTTAGGGTTGAATGATTGCTTTTACATAAAGGATGTATATCAACTTTTCTGCCCAGAATTCTATGCTGAACGTTTTTGTTTCACATTATGCTTTTGATTTGTTGATGATTACGGAGTTACAGCCAATAAAACCTTTTTTGCAACAGACATTTGGACGTCGATCTTGGATTTAAGGGCTCCTGGGTATATTTCGATGTGGCTCCATATCTAAAAATGTTCATACAGGCATGCACATTCATCATGACAATTTTTATGCTTTTATGAAAAAGTTAACGATTCTTCAGCTCCGCCGTCTGACTATATGTGATTCTCAGAAGAACAGTTGAAGAAATACAAGAAAACATTGATAGCATTATCAACTGAAACCTGCTCCCATAAGAAGAAGCAACACAAATTGTCCAAAAATCAACCTGGATGACTCCTAGGCACTGTACTAGAATCCGTATTGGGTGCGTTAGGCGGACCTATTATCAAAGTGATCGGTGGTGATTATCAATGTTCATGCGAATACAGTTATTACCCATGAGCGGCACTCCCACCTCTTAGCCGTCGGAACCTACTAAATCACGTGTCACTAATCTGCTATTGAGACTAGACATTTCAACAAGAGAGGTGTTGGTTAATGGCAAGTACGACGACTATCAGAAAGATAAGCTTTACATGCAGGTGCTCCAGCGATATTTAGACGTACAAAAAAATATTTAGATGATCCATTCAAGGTTATTTTATCATCTTTAACTGGTATGGCGATGGATTTGATACGGTCTAGCGCAGCTTCGCTACCACTGTGCACCCCGAGAGCGCTACAGCTATAATCTTTAAGACAGAAACAGAACAGACAGACAGTGAAATACGACGATGCTGGTCAGTTGGTTAATAGTGACTGAGAGTTTGTACCAGGCAGTGACATTGTCAATTAGTATTGGGACGAATTACTGATGATACACGTCTCTGATCCAACATGAAATACCCTCCCGGTATGGATATAATGACACATAGGATTCCCTACAGAAGGAAACTGCGCCACATGGATCAAAATCGAAAGCATGAAACATTCACTTCCAATTCATTAATAGATATGGACTTTATCGACCTTAATGATGAGCTGATCTCACTCGCGTGGGATGATGAGCAGCTTGTTGAAGCACCTACAGAACAAGCCTCGTGGGGGAGCAACTTCTACTAGTGACGTACGACAGCCATTAGAAACAAATTATTACAATATGGCTTCACCCAGTTCTTTCAGAGGAATATCTCGTCTAGCTAGAGCCGTCAAAGCAACTGGATGTTTATTTCCTTTAGATGTAATTAAACAATTGTTGTCAGGTGAAACTTACATCCTCTGTAAACCCATAGTTCGTAAATTCCAACGTAATATATTTCGTACCAGTGGGCCTTTTTACGTGATGTCAGCTGATTTATCTGACATATCAAATTTAGCAGAGTTTAATGACGGTGTGAATTGGCTGTTACCAGCTATCAATTTGTTTACAAAACGTGTCGAAGTTGTACCTTTAACGTGTAAGGATGAAATTAGTATTTCTACAGCTTTAAAGGTCGGCTTCAACAAAATACCTAAAATATGTCTTTATTTTAGCGCTAAAGGCTCAGAGTTCAGGAATTCTCACGTACAAAAGGTTATGCAACAGTATGGAGGTAACCAGTACAACACTGAAAATGACGATATAAAGGCTAGCGTCATCGAATTTTTTATAGTTATTTAAGACCCGTGATGTGGGAAGAATACTAAATAATACATCAATGTACTGCCTTCATTCGTTTCAGCCAACAACAACTCCTACAACAGATGTATTAAAATGAGCCCGAACTGGGTCGACGACCAAAACAAAGGGCAAGTGTTTGTGAATTTGCATGGATTTTGATTTTCGGTAGGTGACGCCGTCAGGATCAGTAAGAAGTAAAACGTTTTCAGTAAAAGATATGAACGAATTGGATGGTTGAAATAATGTACGTTAAAAAAATTTAAAACATCTGATCCCCCACCCATAAAGTGTGCGATTACGACGAAAATGATGTGGGCACATTCTACAAACAAGAATTGCAGAAAGTGTTACCACCCGACATATACAAAGATGAAAGTATAATTAAAACCAGGAAACATGCGGATCGTACTGAGTACTTTGTTAAGTGGCTTAATTACCAATCTTCCTTTAATAGTTGGGTCACAGACCTTGTTAACACGTAATGCCTGGCGAGATATGGCTTACTCTACCTTCTAATACTACCATGGAAACTTTTCCTACTTTGCCACCAGTCGTGTTGCGAACATCCAAAAATGAACTGCTCTAGCATGTGGATTGAACTCGTGAAAGGTACTCGTGACACGCGATACGTGGATTTTAAGCTTAAAATATCGCATTGACACCAAATTATTAATGTTTAACAACAATGGGTTCATGCTACGTACCTCTTTGTCCATTCGGACTTCGGAGGTTTAATTTCATAACCAAGGTACATGTGTATTGTACTGTATAATATGCTACGGCGTTTTCTATTCTCATTAAAAATGCTTTAAACGATCCTTTGAGATGGCAGTAAATCATCCGACGACTTCAAGAATAGCCACTATTACCGTAAAATAATGTTCGATTAGTGCTGCAACACCGGCAAATCTAATAATGAAAGGATTACCACGATTTATAAGTCTCACTAACACCAATCAATGCTAGGATTGGGGTAGTTCGTTCTTCATGCTTTAACTTCAGCGCATCTCGTGGACGACGTGTCTTGCATCCTACATGAAAACGAGTGTTAAGCCTTTTACATCCACGACGCCATGCTGGAAGGCCCATCGAATTTGCTAATTATGGCTGAGTTATCTGTGTGCTACATTTTCTTCGCATACGACAGTGAAGCGATTATTTATAAATACCCTATCGTCCTCCCACTCCCTCCGCACTTGTCATCATGAAGAGGTGTCCGTACAGTGTTTACTACATAAATCAGTTAGGAGGGGGCATTCCCATATATTTTGGTCATTTAAATCAAAGTGGATATAGTTTTGGTTTGACCCTGAGTTCTGTAGGTCACATAGCCTTCCCCTTCAAGAAGGGAATAGGTTCGTATTTGAGCCGTAAAGCTTTGCATGCTGGTGTAGCACTGGAGTTGATGTGGAAACAGCTTTAAAAAGGCTGCTTTAAACAGCTAACAAGAGACTGCTCGAGGGATCACTGGAGATGTTGCTACTAAATTACAAGGAGGGAAAGGGAAAAAAATGAAAGAAGAAAACATCATGTAAGAAGATATGTGAATGCAAAAAATGCACAACTTCGTTGTGAATATTGCATCCACTCAAGTGTCGTATTTTATACTTCTTAGTTCCAAAGATTATGTGGCTCTATCACAAACATTGGTTTACTTGAAGGTGAAGGCCTCACCTTCCACAGCAACGAACAATGAGGAAATTGGTAATACGTGTTTTTGGCTTCTTTCATGTTTTCACAAGTCAGTATTAACATAAATGGTACCTAGCAACCTGTAGCAATTACAACTATTGATATAAGGCTTATTTTCAAATATTGTTGAGTTACAGAAAGGAGGCAAAAGATACACAACTGTATTCCTCTCTCTTCATGCCCTTTAACCACTGGAGGAAGAGTATTGCCAGTAGCGGAACTGTTGAATTATTAGGCAGAATACATTATGACCTATATATGTAGTGAATGCTTATTCTAAATAACACAGAAATCAAGATTCGATTCATACCGCACAAGCCAGAGTTCCATTTGTATTCAACTGCAGCTGGTGTGACTGAGGGGTCTCGCTTCTGTTATAGAATTCTTAGATGCTTCGTGCACATTCGTAAAGTGACTCCAACACATAATATTCTACTCCCTCATGCATGTACCCTCACTACTTTGAGCTGAAAAAATTCGCATAGAATAAAATAATCAAGACACATACTTCGATCGTTGGTCTGAGTAGTGGGCAGAATGATAACATCTTTAATGGTAATGTACCTTCATGAGTGACGATCGCATTAGCCAGACATGATGTGTATAATGGCATTACAGCCAAGACCCTTTCTTATTTAGACATCACAATCTTACTTCTTTTACACTTTCTGTCAATGATGAAAACGTGAACGGGAAACTGTTTATTTGTGATTTTACGAAGAGTAATTATGTCAATGCATACATATCGTTATTTACAGAGGTAGGGATCCCGTTCCATAATACATCTAACGTCATTATGTAGTAAAATTTTGCTAGCTTTAAATTCAGCTGAGCATAACCCTGATTGAGTTAGCCATTATACACCTTGCGTTATTAATCTGGACTTGAGTGGTGTATCTTTCCCTACTCCTATCATAGAAATTGCTAAATTTGAAAGTCAGGATAACCTCTCAATTTGTGAGGCTATGAGAATAATAATGTCTTCCCACTTCAATCCCCTCCCCAACTTCACATAAGTGAACATCCTGGATGCCCAGAAGTAAGGTTACTCCTCATAGAAGACAAGCATGTAAATAGATAGGTTAGTACCAACAAGAATCAAGCTGTCTGTCCCTATTGTATGTGTTCATTTTATTCAAAATCATCATTTGTTGTGGAAAACAATAAGACCTTAGCATGTTGAAATGCCAGATAATAAAGCAGTTTACTAGGTACGACCATCAGCGCTCTTGTTCATTTACATAGTACGCTG
Organism: Lithobius niger; assembly: GCA_023313725.1. Classification (NCBI taxonomy): domain Eukaryota; kingdom Metazoa; phylum Arthropoda; class Chilopoda; order Lithobiomorpha; family Lithobiidae; genus Lithobius; species Lithobius niger. The sequence continues at coordinate 7,053 of JAHWFP010199601.1, forward strand.
CTTTCTAGACTGTTTTAGCTAAGTTACATACTTGTAAACCTGTCCCCTAACATTCCTTTACGCACATAAGACACATTAAAAAAAAAACAGTTTACCACCCCAAAAGTGGATGGAAGACGGAAGGGCTTGGGGCCTCCAACACCGTTTCCAAATAATAAAATAACACTTGTCGGTCAATTCGAGAGTAGCTACCCCGGAGGTCTGCGTCATTTCAAGTAATCAGAACGAGGTTCAAAGTCCAGCTGAGGTCTAAAATGGCTGCCATCTTGGAAAAAATTGCTTCTGGTTGTTATTTTTCGCATATATCTCGTTTCTCGTCACTCCTACGACAAAATTGGATCTAAATAAAATTAAAGTACATAAAATTTTCTAAAAAACATGTTCTATTCACTTTTTATCTTGGATCAACGGTTTGATTGATATGAAACAATATGTCTTTTTTTATTGTTTCAGACGTACAACAGCTGGAGAAATAACTGCACTTGGCAGATGCTAAAATTTATAGCATGGTCGTATGCACATTATGTAACAGATGTTTAGTATAGGTTATCAGCTACCTTTCCGAGGAACATATATAACAACGTACAGGCCCGCAGGGCCGAGCCATTGTTGTATCTCTCTGAGGGAAGTAGCTGATAATTTATTTATCACCCTATTTCACGATCTCAGTCTGACAACACTAGCACAGCACGCACACAACAAAGCATAAATTGTGCTAACGATGTTTTGGTCAGAAAGGTCGACAATGCGACAAACATGCCTTTATTGGCAGCATTGTTATTCCTTCCTTAGTGAAAGGCTCTGTGCTCGTGTTTATTGATTCCGAAGTGCCCCATCACCGTTTATACTGTGGAAACTCAACGACGAAAAGCCGCTTCAGACAACTTCTCTCAAAATTTTCTTTTAGGAGAAGTTGTTTGAACGGGCTATTCGGCATTTCCGCGGTATGAACGGTGATGTGGCACTTCGGAATCGAGTAACAATGCATAAATAAAAGCAGAGAACCTTTGTTGGCTATGGGTATTCGTTCGTTGTGCAATGATTCCGGATGCTTTCGGAATCTGGAACAGTTATGCGGTAAGACCATAAACATGTAATTATAGGACGGAGAGCTAAATGGGCTCAATTGTACAAATAAACGTATACTCAATGTGCAATATTTTTGGCTTAGGTTTAATTAAAGTTGAAAAGCTCCACATTTGATAGGTAAATTAAAAATAATGAAAACCATGACAGACGTTTGTTTCAGAATGGCTAGCATTAGACTTTATCAAGATTTTTGTGGAGTGGGGTGGAAGAGGAATGGCGTCGTGTGTCAAGGTGCGTACTGTGTCTAGGGGAGTCGGATAGAGTGAGAGCTACCCACCAACAAAAGTTTGCACTGTTCAGACTGACGAGGAAAACAGAATCTGTTCTCAATTTAAATCGAGGCTGTGACGTCGTTTTGTAATTTTAAATCGTAAATAACGAATCAATCAGGCACGATCTCAGTCCTCCTTTAACAATCGAACACTACGGCATTGCAACAATGTTTTAGGACTGAGATGAAAAAGGAGGACTGATATCGGATATCAGTCCTCTTTTTTCGTCTCAGTCCTAAAACATTGTTGCAATGCCGTAGTGTTCGATTGTTAAAGGAGCACTGAGATCGTGCCTGATTGATTAAGCCTGATTGATAACTTGGGTGGGTGACCACCTTGGAATCTGGGTGCTGCAGACATAGGGCCAGGCTTCGGACAGATGACCAGGAGTGGTTAATGCTCGTTAAACCCTTTGGAACCCTTTGAGATCGTGAAATTGGGTGATAAAGGTTCATAGCAACCGTTACATCTGTACCTCTTACTGCTTGAAACCAATCAGTAAAACAAAGTTTCTTTTCGTCAAATAAAAACAACCATCCTTCGAAAGATGTCTGGAACAGTGTTATGTGTGATAACACCATAACTTAACATTATTATGTGCATTATGTATTATGTTTAACATTAACATTATTATGTGTAATAACACAGACTTATTTTGTGCGATAACAGTTCAAATGCTTCATATCAACCAAACCATTGATCCAAGATAAAAAGTAAATAGAACATGTTTTGTAGGAAATTTTGTGTACTTTAATTTTATTTAGAGCTTATTTTGTCGTAGGAGTGATGCGAAACGAGATATATGCGAAAAACAACAACCGGAAGCAATGTTTCCAAGATGGCGGCCATTTTAGACCTCTTCCACCACTTAGATTTTTCTAAACTTTTAGTATGTTGTTCAGCATGTCTTTCTGCATTAGAAACAGTAAAGTTTACTTCTATTACAACTACTTCTAGGTAAAAGTGCAAATTGACTAGCCTAATGTACTACCACAGAATGCTGAGCGCTTTACTGCTCTGAATATTGGGAATAAGTTAAAATTATTGATTCATTACAATTTTTGTTTTCTTCCCTAATTACATTGGTTGAAATGATAGATTGTTTTTCCAACCCTAAAGGAAGTATTCCTAATCTTGTTATATATCCTCACACGTAAAGGTGCTTACCCGTATGAGTATGTCTATAGCTTTGACAGGTTTAGTGAAACCTCTAAACCACTGAAAGAAGTGTTTTATACTACTCTGTCAGGCGACGCTATCACCGATGAGGATTACAATTATGCACTTGCTGTATGGTGTGATGCACGATGCACATCTTTAGGCGACAATCATTATTTATATATTATGGATAATGCTTGTTTACTGGCTGACTGCTTTGAAAATTTCCAGAAAATCGGTGTGTTACAATATAAATTAGATTCCTGTCATTTCTTTACATTACATGGTTTATTATGGGACGCTGCTTTACGTATCACCGGTGAGAATTTGCAGTTACTAGCAAATGCAGACAAGTACCTAACGTTGGATAGTTCAATTCGATTTGATGTGTCACTTATTTCGACATGATATGCTAAGGCTAACAACCCTCATTACCTGATTATTGCCCTAGTGTAGAGAAGAGTTATGTTACTTATTTGGATGAGAACAATCTGTATGGATTTTGGTTGGGTATTCCTTCACCATATTCTGATTTCTGTTGGCTGAGTGATAATGAACTTATAGCTATATTATCGAGTTTAATGTTATTACTTGATGGTTCTAACATCGGTTACGTAATTATGGTAGATTTGAATTATTCTGATTCATTGCATGATAGCCATTCCGATTATCGTTTAGCACCTGAGAATGTAACCATCACTGACGAAATGCTATCTCCAATTAACAAGAACCAAAGTGGTCAACACAATGACCACGCTGATTCCCGGAGATAGGAACCTCATCTCACGATGTGTGAGAGATATATTTGTTACTGCAAAAACCTAAACTCCATAAAGCTATTAGGTTCACTGAAAAAGCTTGGTTGAAGCCATACACAGATTACAACACAGCTAAAGGTGTTGTTACTACAATGGACTCTGAACTGACTATGAACAAAATATGAATAATATTATTTTCGGCAAAAACATGCAAAACATGAGGAAACATGTAACTATCAGCTAACAACTGATGAATTAAATTTTCTTGAAGTTATGCTACCTTCCAGGATCTTGCAACGATCTACCACGGCCTTATCAAGAGGGCATAGTTCCTTCCTGTACGAAACCACAGCCACCAGGCGTGTAGGGACACCGGAACCTTAACTCTTACGCATCGCCACTTGCTGCGACAAGTTTCTTTCTGGAGGTTGCTCCAACGTTCATGCAATGAACTGGTTGTGGCCTGAATGGAGGCCTTGATCGCTGGGACACTCCGCTTGGCACAGTCATCAACAGCTGTCTCATGGAGCTTGGTAGATGGAGCGAACTATCCACTAATATCGACGTCTGAGCACTCTGCCAGCTTGCTATAGACCACATTTAGGGTGTCGCAGCTCTTCAGGACCTTGAAGAGGTGTAGGCTTTCCCTAAGTAGTCTCCAGTCATCTCTATTGTTCTGTTATTTTTTGTACCTAGTTGTACGGTGGATTAAGAATAAATACATAAATAGTATGTTTCAATAATTTACCACCTGATCTCATTACGTTTAAGTTACATTATAAGAAAATTATGTTAGACCGTCCAATTTACATCGGGTCTGTTATTTTATAACAGTCAAATTATCTATGTGCAGATTACATTATGACCATATGAAGTGTTATTATTGATCGAATGTGCACTTGTTAGCATCCGATTTGGACTCATTTGTCTAGTCAGTATTTACACCAAATTAAAAACCTAACTTGTTCACAAATGTACGAGACCACGATTGCATCACCAGTGAATTTAGAAGTGCCACGCACAGCAAGTTTGACTTTGATTACACTTTGAATTATAAAGTAGTGGTTGTTTTACATAATTTCGAAAAATATGACAGTCATTTCATAGTGAAGGCTTTGAAGTCGTTAAAAGACTTGAATACTCTGCATAAAGTGAGGATACCCGCATAAAGAGATTGGGTGGTTTTACTATCATCGATAGTCTGGCATTTATGACGGCATCGTTAGAAACTTTGGCTTCGAACCTACAGCACTTAAACATTACAGACAATCTTTTAAAAGGTGAATAGGTGAAACTTATAAAGGTCTCCGGTGAAAAGGTGTGTTTCCGTACGAATACCTGACAAACGTGGAAATGCTTGAGGAGAGATGTGTATCTTCCATGTACAGGTTTATCTCGTTGTTAAAAGGCTCGATCCGTTCTGAATCTTATGAACTCGTGATGAAGATTTGGGATTTAGGCAAATGCAAAACATTTGTAGATTACCACAGTCTGTATTTGTGGACAGACATTGGGCTTTTAGCCCATGGCTTTGTTTAAAGTAACGAGTTTGGCTAGTTATGGATTTGGATTTCTCCCATTACATTTCTACACTCTTGCTATCTTGGGACGCGGCACTCAAGAGGACAGGAGTATCTTTGTATCTCTGCACTAATATTGACATTTATCTTATGGTGGAAAAGGGCATAGGAGGGCCTCATTTATAGCTGGAAGATATTCTAAAGCCAACCACCCATATATACTATCTACCTTCGACCATGATAAAAAAAATTCTTACATCATATTTTTGGATTTCAACAACTTGTATGATTGTGTAGTGTGCGAATATCTACCAATTGGAGAGTACAAATGGGTGCTGGGAAACGGCCTTAATGATATAAATCTCAACAATACTGCAGATGCGCATATGGGAGGCATCTGAGTACGAGGTGATATTAGAAAAGGACTTGAAATACCCGAAGAAGCTTCATTCATCGCACAATGATTTCCCATGAGAGAAATTACAAAATCTATACTTTCTCCTTTCAACTGGTGGGCAATCGAGGACTTCTGGTTAACATACAGCCTAAAGTTACCACTAACCTTCACTCAAAGACAAAGTATATGGTACTCTATAAGAATTTGAAGGGTGATCAGATTTAAGCAAGCACCTTGGCTGTAACCTTACATCAAGTTTAATAACGAGAAATGGCTAGCAACTGATAACGATTTTAACAAAAAACTCTACAAATTGATGAATAATTCGATTTTCGGCAAGACGATTGAAAACAAACGTAAGTGATTGAACGTCTTAATAGCAACGACGAAAGAGAAAGCCATCAAGTACGCATCTCATTCCTGCACCACGAGTTTCACATCTCTATGCAGGTTTTTGGTAATTTTACAAAGATTCCTAAACATCATCTTGAACAAGACAAACATGATGGTTTTAGCATCTTGGAACTATCAAAGTTATTAGTCTAACAGTTTCACTTCGACCATGTCATGAAACATGACAAATCTATGTTTAATGTCCTAGCTTTTCAGAGTAATAGACTAGACTCTTTAGTTAAAAATCCTGCCAAGTTCGACCACTAGAGTTTGCAAGATGCTCACGTGACTCTAAATTTCGAAAGATATCCATCCGTTTCTGGATTTGAAGGCTAATTTTGTCACTGAAGAGTATGTCAGCCTGTACAGAATGGTGCAGCAATTTAGACAGCTGTGCTACGAGACTAGCAATTTGACTTCGACTTGCTTCAGTTCAACAAAACCAATCCTCTCGTGTTGGATTGTCCCAAACAGCCAGAAAAGCTTCAATCCAGAATTGTGGTTGAACAAATCAAACTGAAATTTAGAGCAAATGTTCCAGCTAACACTACCTGTCATGCTCTGCACATTGGAGGCAGTAAAATTAATCAAAAGTTGCATAGAGGAAAAGCCAATGTTGTTTATTAAGTAATAAAAAATATATAGCACTGAAAACAAGATCACGAAAAAAGAAAAGAGTTTTTTTTTTCATTGGCGTTGTTAGGACCAAATTTAGCTGGAACTGGAGGCTTAGCGGGAGGGACTGTAGAGGTGGTAACTGCTATCAAAAAAGGAAGAAAACGATTCAACAATTCTGGCTTACCTCGTGCGTTATTATAAGTAAATGGAAGGTTCTAGCTTAAAAAAAAAAGATGCAAAACGAAGCAAAATCCCCCATGGCAGATATGTTTACGTAAGACCAACCGGGATTTAATTGACATTCATAAACCTTTAACAAACTTTGATTTAAAAGGGTTGGCAAGAGTAATGAAAATTACGACATTGAGTGGCACTTTAAATAAAGACACACTTCCCTTAAAACTTTGGACTTCATTTGAAAACAGAATCCTAAACTTGGAAGATTTCCACTATAGTAGAGCCGTAAGTCACTGGGTAGCTAATTCCTCCATTTGGGAGAACCTTGTTATTTCGATAGTTTTGACAACGTGGGTTCCACCGGTCCATGGCTAAATACTTGGGATGGAGAATAATGCTGGCAAAAATGCTTGCTTTGCATATTTTAGTTTTTTTTAATGTATCCTAGTACTGGCTGTTTTCTCAGACTGACTCTCATCACTTCACCCCTTTCACCTCCTGTTTTTTTTTAAATGTTTGTCCAAACCTATCGACGGACATCTTTTTAATATACAAAATGACATCCCACCCCCACTCCCAAAATAAATCTCTAGCATATAAGACAGTGTGACAGAATAAGTCATGAAGCAAATAAACGTGCATTAAAGACCATGTTTGCGAGAATGCAATAAGCAACAATCTCAAAAAGAAAAAAGATAGCTGTCAGGGGCTAGAACCTGGGACATCCGCAAACTATTAATACCCTGGCTTAGTAGGCTGCTGTTTTGGGGTAGAATCCAAATCACAGCATATGTCTTTCCTTTACTTCTCATTTTATTGTACCTCATATTCTCGCGAACAAGGTCTTTAATGCAGACTCTTTGTTCAGACTGATTGCCCAATCAGATTACCCCCTTATCATTTCGAGGTTGATTGTTTTAATAAATCTGTTAAAAAAAGGAAGGTAGATGATCAGTAAATCACAAGATTTCTCGACAAAACTGGCAAACGCAACTTTCAAATCTCTTGCCAAAAAACTTGCTGAAAGTTAAGAACGAGAATGGTACAAAGATTAACAATGGTGTAAAGTTTCCTTTGTCTCCTTCTATACAGTTTATCGATTTAAAAGGTTCGAGGACTCCCATTTCAAATGAAATATCGAAAAACAAAGGTTGGATTTTGCTCAGTGACCTGGGAACTCAAAAACTATTGAAAATTCTTAAACGGTATATCTTTGTTGACATGAGTAGATTTGTGAATTTGTATATAGGGCAGTGATAATAACGTCATATTATTGTATACAACTCTATTCTGGTGCCAGTAACTGGGCTGGGGAAGGGGGCACTGGAGGGAAAAAAGAAGGGTGTCGTAATGAAGCCAATGCCGTTAGAGCAGATTTTTTCGGCCTTAATCGCACAATTTTTTTCGATTATTGGCAGTTGCTGACATTTTTAGCAAGTGGAATATTTTCCGATTACAACGTCACAGCATAGGGTTTTTGAGAAAACAATGTTTTCAAAGCATAAGAAATCCATTCTCAAAGTAATAACTTGACTACAAGTGCCGTTGTTCTTCATTCTATTTTAATCTAGTGCCTCAACTAGCTAGCTCTCCAGATGCTAGCTTCGTAGACAGTATGGCATTATTGTCACTGCTCGATAGAAATGGCGATTTTTGCCATTCGTTTTTGTTATGTAATTCAATCCTTGGTTATCAGTGTATCTTGCCAAATGTTTTGCAAGATGATTAAAAACCCACATTAAACCCATTACATCTACTGTAAGTATGATTTAATGGCACATATGAACCGCCTTCCCCACAAAAAAAGTATGCATGACCCCCCTTTCCCGAGTATGTATCAATAGTAGTATGAAAATGTGCTTTACGAGTCTAGAAGTGGTCCTGACGCCACCTTGGATAACGTAACAGCACATCAGTTGGTGACATCACATCAAAGAAAACGCACAGGGCAAGCCCGGAAGTCCTTCCGACCTATCGTGTATGACGTCACATCAAGGAAACCTTACGGGATGTTCCCAGAAGTCCACCATCTTGGATGTGACGTCGCATCCAGTTAGTGACGTCACATGACACCCTAAAATGGTAGTACCCATAGGTGTGCGACCCTAAAAATGAATCCGACAGGTTCGTTTTCAGTTCTGGCTTGTCAATACAGGTTTCGTATGACGATAATTACAAAATTCAAAATGGTTGATATTTTCAGTAACATCATAAAATATGGTAGCTACCATAGATACGCAGTAATGATAAAATCAACTCCATCTTTAAATTGGATAGTTTGAGAGTTGGTTTCAGTTTCCCTTTTAATATTATATTGTGCATATGTCCCTTTAACGTTCACAATCTTTAATACACAAATCATACACTAAAACTATTAAGATCGCCGTTTGCATTCAATATATTTTGACCAATTTTAGCCAGATAGTAGATTGGTATCGAAGAGATATTTATACCAAAAATTATGCAATGCTATGCATGACTAAAAGTAGGGACCCACACGTAAATTTGAAAACTGTTCACCTCTTGTTGTTGTTGTTCTTGCTATTGGCTGACACCGTTTCAGAAAAAACTATTGCACCTACCTAAAATCTGAAACGTGATCTAAGCTAGAAATTTCCTTGGGCTTCATCCTTACATAGGCCACTTTTTCAATTGGTCGAGCCATTCCGGAGTTATGGGACCCTGAACTATCATTTTAATTGTTTTACATTGTTTTAACCATTGTAATTAGGCAACAATGCCACTCAGCAAATGCCACATCCATTCTTCGTGCACGTGTTATGTCTTTGCTAAAAAATTGATAGGTAAAATGAAAATCCGCGTGGGATATGTTGGTGTTTTCAAGGTTTCCTTTTGGCATGTTGGCTCTGTTAGTCCTTTAAGTTGCTCTGTTGGTTTGTTGTATTTTTAATTTTGTAGAGAGCGTACGATTCGGGTCATGGCTCTGTCAGGTAAATTGAAACTGAAAGAATACGTGTTTCAACTAAACACATATAGTTTTAAACCAAACTAAGCAACGTTGTTAAGTTCGAGGCCTCCAGCCTCTAAATTGGCAGCTAGAAACGATAGAATGGCGTATTTATTTCGTAGCTTCAAGCTTTCAGAGCTCAGCTGAATTGTTTCAAAGTGGGCTGCAACAATCGAATGCATGCATAAAACTCTTAGCGCGACGCCATAGCCGTAAAAAAGGTAAACAGATTACAAACAAAAACGTCAAGTGTGCTGTAAAAAAAGGGGGTTATATGATTGAATTTTCAATTTACTTGTTTAAATGTACATGGATAAAAATGGATGGTTTTTAACTAAAATAATCAAATGTACAATTGAGAAAATTGCATCTGTTTAAGTGGTGATGTGCTTTGCCAATCATATATTTTTAACGTAAAGCACAACATCACTTAAACCGATGCAATTCTTTCAATTGTACAGTTTATTATTTCAATTAAAAAATCATCCATTTTTATCCGTGTACATTTTAACAAGTAAATTGAAACTTCAATCATATAATCCCTTTTTTTACTACACACTTGACGTTTCTGTTTGTAATATGTTTTTAATTTATTTAAACAAGATAGTAACTTTATTCATGAACAAATACTTTGTGGCTTGTGCAATATAATGCTTTGATTCTTGGGCAAAATATGGTAGACAAGACATTTTTTACAGCGCGGAAGAGCCCATAACCTTAGTCCGTCAGCCTTCTGTTGATGATACAAGTGCAGAAGACACGCAGTACCACTTAACGACAGAAACATGAGCTACTCAGAGCGGATGATAACCCATTTGTACGTGGCAGGTGGAGCAACCCAACAAGTTTCCGACACAAACATCAAAGATTAAAATAAACAAAAATAAAACATGACTAGTAATGTTAATTTTCATCAAATACCATGCTCAGGGTGATAGGTTGGGTCATAAAATTAATTTTAGTTATTTACTTTTGTGTTTATTATCCTCTCCCTGTTCACTGTTGCATGTAAAGAGGATTTTAACCAAAGTAACGATTTTGTTTATTTTTTTACTATTAAAGAATTTTACTACGTAAACGTATTGCTAGCGTTTCATTTTAAGAACAATACTAAATGGAATGAAATATGCGTGTGTCATGAAGCTAACTCAATGACTTCGGAAATAGCATATAAAAATAACATCTTTAGCTTAAAAACAAAACAAAAAACAAACAAAAAATGCTACATCTTGTATAAAAAAGAGTAAGTACTTAGGAAGTCATTCCTCACAGAAAAAGCTATCGTCATAAAGG
>JAHWFP010199601.1:17705-39563 GCA_023313725.1 Lithobius niger
GTAAAATTTTATGGCATAAAAACTAGCTTTTATGAAAGGTTTATTTATTTTAGTTTCTTTTTTTCTGTCAACTCATAAAAAACAACATTATTTTCTTTTGAAAGCATTTCTCAAACTAGCTTTTAAAGAAGGTTTGCTTTTTGGGAGTGTTGATGATAGTTAAAAAACTAGAGAATGGTGATATAAAATATACAAAAAAAAACAAATGTTTTTAACTCAATAAGTTGTTATGTTTTGGTATTGTGAACCCATCTTCCTTTACATCTTTTTGATGATCATTAACCGTGTGACTACATTCACAACCGAATTTGAAATTGTTGCCTTCTGTACCAGGGTTCAGAAAATAACATAAGCACCCACCGTCGTTTTAACAAGCCAGTGCATAGACATCATTTTAGACTTACCGTTAACAGTCTTGCCTAATGCAAAACACAAGATATCACCTCTCAACACAAAAACAAAACAGAAAAAACTGTTTGTGCACCGTCTACAATAATGAAGAACATCCATAAGAGAATTTGACAGGTCAAGAAAAAATAATTGTGTCGTTTTTTTATTGTTGCCGAGTTGGTTGGCTCCTTACGTTCACCGGCAATTGGACCTTAGCGGTACTTTTTTACGCCATTATGCTGGAAACTTTCCATACATTACTGCTAGAGTGTTAATATTCATGAACAATATCAATATTCCAACAGTGACAGTACGAACAATAAAAGTGTGAAAGAAAGCGAGTAACTATGTAAAAAATATGTGAATCTGTTTTTATATATACTTGAAAAAAAATAATATTACTAATAAATGATAAAGGTTTTGTTTATCTAGTTTATCGATTTAAAAAATTAAATAAAGAAATAAATGGATAAAACTAGATAATTACTTTATTTAATTTTTTAAAATCGATAAACGATTACAAATAGGAGTGCATTATGATCATACACGTATTACAATGGATGCCACATTGTTTCACACTGCGAACCAGCCTATAATACAGTAGGTCCAAGTTTTTCTGGGAAAACTAATCGTATTGCTAAATTGAATCAAAATATGGAACAAGTATTTTCACGAATTTTTGTGTGTCATATGTTCATTTAAACATCACGTCTAACTTCTCGTTTAACCTAGAAATATTGCATTAAATTATTTAATAGTATGGTAAAATATTATTGTTGGGGTCTCAACTAAATCGATGTTTCCTTTCTGGAATGAACCTCGCTAACAAATATTCAACTATAATTTTAATTCTAAAACTTGCTTATTTCTAAAAATTAAGTAAGTAAAAATAAAATGTCTCACCTGTTATGCAGAAGTTGCTTGGATCGAAATTTTTGCAGAATTGAAAAAAGGATTTCTGGGAACAAGTATTTATATGATTTTCCAAATAGCCTCAAGGTGAAAAAAACTTATTTTAGGCACATTCAAATTCAAAATTAAATTTCTAAGAAATAGCAATGACCCGGAAATGTTGTTGACCTTTGAAAGAACAACATATTGGTTATATTGACATGCAAATTGCATTTATTGGAAAAACTTGCAAAAAAAATTTAAGGTTTTAGACCTGTGTTGTTGACCCTTTGAAAAAAATTGCAAAAAAAATAAAAGATTGTTGACCTGGGAAATATCAATGATCTGACTGGAATTTTCAGTGCCTAAGGGGGAGCAAATTTGCATTTTAATTATTTTTTTCACCTTGAAAAAGTTGTATATAAGGTTCAAATTTTCAATTTATTATAATTTAGTTAAATGTATTTTAAAGGTGTTTTTAGTAAATGGGTCTGTTACATGTAATCGTAATCATTTTAAATTAACAATCCAAGAAACGTGTATTTTGATGGTACATCCACGCATCCTGTATACCTTGAAAAAAATCAGGTCAGTTGCCTTGAAGCCCGCGCAACACCAGCCTATAGCAGGAAAACTAAGCCAAACCTCAGACGCACGTGGCTCTGTAGACGGAGAAAGCCATTTTCATACCCAATTTTAGCTAGTTTCCTCGTTTTTTTAAGGTTGCATTTTTAGGCAACCCTAAAAAACAAGAAAACTAGCTAAAAATGGGAATGAAAAAACAAGGAAATCAGCCGAAACAAGGAATGTTTTCGTACCAGCTAAAATAAATAATGTAAGATTACGCTAATTGATCAGATTCCCCCCCACCCATCCCACAGTAAACAAATGTAAACAAATTGCTCATTTTTAAGCTAATAAGCCAACATGCCAAGAGTGTAGCAACATTTGGGAGGGGGGGGGGGATTATCAATATTGCTACATCCGGAAAATCCACCCGGCTTTTGGATACAGCAATGGATAATTTTTCTCTCAGGATGATGCACCTCCATAAAAAAAAGGCATGTGTGCCGCACAAGCAAACACTACCATTAAAAAAACGCAAAAATGCTCATTTTAGCCTTCAACTGTGCGCCCGCAACGTGTTATAAAAATTAAGAAGGTTCAACAATTCAAATCTCCGTTAGCTCGTACTTGCGAAATTAAAAGCTGCAGGTAAGAATTAGGCCTAAAAGTTGACAAATACACCTAAAATCTAAAATAAGCTTAAAAGCTAACACATTTTTAACCGGCTATTCTGATGATTGCTGCATTAAGATTATATAATAAAGAAAGCTGTTGCAATGCATGGTAGAGGTGCATGTCTCACCATTTGTAGCGGCACAACTGTACAGAAGACCGGATGCGACTAGGTAGCCACTCTTGTTTAGGGTAAAAATGATAAAATGCCGGGGTGGAAGCTGGTTTTTTCCCCAAACTTTCAAAATGTTGTTAATTCGTTATTTTACACACTCTCCAAAAACGCTCCGGCAATGCTCATGTATGTACCTCCCATCGTGAGATCCTAAAATTTGATTACTAAAAATTCGTCTTTTTCACGATGCGGTGCATTCGAAAAGCATTTATAAGAGTGCCTCACCCCCGGTGCATTCGCTCAAAAAAGGGCTCATTTTCATGCGTCATTATCATTCGTCATTATCATGCAGATTTGCTAATTCGTCATAACGTGCATGCTAAATTCGCTCCCATTGTCGTGCAGTTGCTATTTCTTCAGAAAAGGGCTGTTCAAAACGGATTGTTTTTATCTTTTTCCCCGACTACTCATATGAAATTAAAAGTTAACTTACGAAAAATAAAATAGATGAAGGTTAAGTTTATTCATTTGATTTCAAGTTTAGTCTGCAAGTTTTTTTTTATTGTTTTATTTTCTGGTGTTGACCTGAGTGTTGGGGTTGGGGGGGGGGCATCACTCACTCAAGCCCACAGTTAGAACAGTCAATGGTGAATGTAGTACAATCTTGTTTGGAATTTTAGGTCAGACGAAACGTAAGTTTACAGACTTCTGTCCAAGTAAACAATTGCAAGCATCTATTCCCTCCCACAGCCAAGCCCGTTCGTGTGGCTAAACCAATGTGCACAATATTACACCACAATATTACCGTAGACTTGGATGATTTTGGATCCTGCTGTGAGAGTTCAGGGATAGCCCTATTGTTCAAGTTATTTTGCTGTACTGTCATGCTTGCTTTACTGAATATAGTGATCTGACGAAAATGCCACGTCGGTCACCGAAAATTTAATAAATAATTGCCATGTGTCAAGGGATACCACCTGTCCACATGGAAATTTCCTATTTAAATCATCCTATACTAGTTTATTTTCTTGTGCAGTAAGAGTTAATAGCAGTACAGGAAGACAAATGGTGTCGGTTAGGCTATTTAAAAAAAAGTTGTTTCTAGGAAAGAAAGAAAGTTTGTCTGTGTGGGCATCATTTCTTTTATCTGAAATTATATAAGCCACTGGTAAATTTGCCAAACGTTTGAATGAATCCATCACGTTTTACGGCAAGCTAGCACATAAAAAAAACTGGAGTCGAAGGTTTTTGGAGTCGCGCAATGCTCGTGAAACTCTTGTTTTTTAAGTGACCAAATGAACAAAAAACAGATGAAAACCTATTTCCGCTGACTTTTGGACTTGAATGTCGGGCTGCCTAAGGTGAAATTGAACGCTTGATATTTGGTATAAAAGCTAAAGGGTTCAGTTCCAACACAGAAAACCTGATGTACAAGTCCAAAAGGCAAAGGAAACAGGTTTGCATCAGTATTAGTTTGAACTCAACCTCCCATGTTAAAGCCAAAATTTGATGCTTAATAATTCTATGCTGTCTTTAAATATTTACCTCTCAAATTTAGTATACAAGCTTTATTGAGCTAGGTAAACGTGCTTCCGAACTTTTATTATTTTTCGGTTTGACACATTGCAGATCTGGACTTGAGCTGAAAATGTGATTTTCATTTTTGGCGTCTTCCTGTTCCTGGCACGACACGTTTCTGCCACACTCTGTACAGATCAAACTATTTGTCCTATAAAACTGGTTCTTACCTCATTTTACAGTTGCTCTCTAGATTCGCCATTTCCATAAGGCCTTTTCTAACTGGTCAAGTAGTTCAGGAGTTAGGGAGCGCTAAACAACCAGATTAATTGTTTTACGTTGCTTTAAGCATTGTGTTTTAGCAAACGCCAGCCGCAAGACTTAGACTGAACATTACTAGGTTTGTTTCCATCGATTTGTGAAAACAGTTATTGATAACGTTACAACATTAAAACAAGCTAATCTAAACTGCACGGTATACACCAAAGTAGCACAAATTAGAAAACAAACACGAAATCGTTTGATGCTTAAGGTAAGGGGGGGGGGGGGTTTGGGATCAAGGTGTGGTCGGAATGAGGTCATTAGCGCCAACCCCAAGAACCATGTGGTCGATGCGCCATTAAGCCTCAATCCCCCCCCCCACCTTACCTTAAGCATCAAACGATTTCGTAAGATAAGGTAAGGTAAGGTTTAACTGCTCCGAAGTCAAAACCGCAAAGGAACACAAACTTTACCATAAGGGGTTTCAAATACTGCAGTGTTGCTGTACTGTTTAGTCCACGTGAAACTTTACTGCTACATACAATCATTATGCACGTAAATACAATTGAAGCCACAACCCAAATTTCGAAACTTTTCATGCCCAAACAAAGGAAGAATAATACTACTTCCTTGGCTAAATTTTTCAGTGTAGTGTTCTTCAGTCACGTCGTCTAGTTTCCATTCATCACCCAACTGATGATACATCATTTTTTAAGATCTTCAAGCACTTTTCCAGGCAAGGAATTTCATTTTTACTTTCCAGGACATTTTCAGATTTTCAAGGGCTCGCACGAACCCTCATTACGTCTACCGCTGTGCTAGGCACACAAAGACGACCTTTTTTAAAGTATTTTCCAGCGATGTCGTATAGCCAAGTAGAATACACCAATCATTAGCTGATCTATCGTGTGCAAAAGTAAAAATGTAAAAAAAAATATTTGAATACAGCAGTAAAGTTTCACTTGGACTAAACAGTACAGCAACACTGCAGTTTATTTGTGTTTCTTACTGTTTTGACTTCGAATCAGTAAAACCTTACCTTAAGCATCAAACTAGTTCGTTTTTGTTTTCTAATTCATGAGTATTGTGAGTAAGGCAGTCATTTCTGTAAACTTTAATACGAATTATCACTATCTCACTATTTTGTAATGCAGTCAAAGAATACAATTGAAATGATTCAGCCAGTCGTAATGATTTAAAGGGAATGCAACATAAAACAATTAGCCCAAAAAACTACCTGTAGATTTAATCACAATGATAATAAAACAAAACAGTTCTAGAATCTATGTTTGTTGCCCTTTGAATTTAATAATAAAAAACGTAATGGAAATTTTTCTTGTTGAGTTTCCATTAGAATATTGTCGAATGAGTTGGACACCAAATAAAAAAGAAAACATTTCTTTGTAACATTGTCAGTGCTCGTTTTCCTAAAGATTCAAAATTAGTTTCTGGTTAATTAGTTTTCGCATAATAAAGAATACGACCGATGATAGGCTTGACTAACAAATGAACAGCTGAACTGCTGTTGACCCCAACGCCAGTGTTTCCTTGAAACCGGAGTAGGCAAGAATGCCTTTAGCAAGTTACGTCATTTTCTCCCGCTGTAAAACGAGCGTCAATCAAACAATAAACAAAGGCTTGACCAAACTTGCAAAAATGGTGTCTGTCTCATTAGTGGGTTTTGCCAACAATGGCTTTGTAACAATGGTTTTTTGGTTCGGAATACACGACGAGGATCATATGCATGTGGTATAAGCACTTTTTCACTTTCGTTATTTATTTATATAGAATGCCTTGGCCCAAAACCATGCGCTCTCGTATAGAACTACTTAAACCTACTTAAAACTACAAAACTATAACAGCAGATAAACAGCAGGACAGTGATACCATGTCAACATGAAGTAGGGATGGAGATGGAAACACAGACACTAACAAAACAAACGAACGTGAACAAGCCTACAGGGCAACTAGATCCGTGCTCCCGGTTGCCTGCAAAAGACTACAACATCCCGGAGACGCCGTAGAGTAGCAGCCGAGACAGGGTGCACACAAAACACATCACTAAGACTGGCCAACAACAAGAACAACAACAACAACAAACAAACAAACAAACAAACAACAACAACGACATAGAATTTTCAACTACGATCTCCTGGCCACCAAAAATTTCATTGTTGACGATTTAACAATTACTGCTGGCACATGAAACTAACCGCCTAGCAAATTAAAGTTATTAAGTTTGAGCATAGTCCTGTAGTACATAGATGTACTACAGAACTAGAAAGGTCTTACAACAGATCTTGCCATAGGATCATTAAAATGGCTCCTGTTGATGTAAACTAATAAAATAAGGGGAAGGTTTTTGTAAATTTATCTGGAGGTGAACTTAAAATAAACGATCCAGTTAGAATGGTAAAAAAGACATATATTTCTACTCATGTTTATAAACCTAACTGGGTGAAGAAATAGTTTATGTTAGTTGAAAAAATGTTAAACATCCAATCCATACTTATAAATTCAAAGACTACACGGGAGATCCGACAATTGGCACATTTTATAAACAAGAGCTTAAAAAAGTTGACCTTCCTACAATTTATAAAATCGAAGAAGTGCTTAAGACTTGGAGGAGAAAGCACCGTACGAAATTTTTCGTTAAATGGGTATGCTACCCTCGGTCAATGAACAGTTGGGTTACTGACATCGAGTGAAGAACAAGATTGCGTATGATATTTACATAACGCTTCCTTCTAATTCAAGTATGAACTTTTTTCCAAGAAATACTTTTCAGCAGTATACTACAAGGTTGGCCGTTCCTTTGAATTAAAGTCACAATTACGAGATAAGTCAAGATTCAGGAATAATCTTAAAATCAACCGACGAAGAAGCGATGACACTGCATTTTACGTTTACAGAAGGAAGAGAACGTCTTTGCCACACGGACACTTTAAAGCTGAAGAAAAGAACTTTATTTTACCTTGTACTATAGGAACTAAATGATACGACAGCATGAAGCATTTAATGGATACAATTATCAATTATAATGTAAGTAACTGCAAAAAAAAACATTACGTGCTAAAGATCCTATGAAAACTCATCCAGACCGCGCATACTGTACGACGAACGTACACAAACCTTTAGTATATGAAAATTTTGTTTCCGATCGTGCATATGTTAGGTTGTATTTAAGCTCTAAATTAGCGGATCTATTCAGCTTTAGTACATTTTTCAAGCGTCTTACACACAAAGAATATTGGAAGGTCACTAGTATACTCTCCCCTTCCTCACCTTCATTTACTTACCATGGTGCGAGGTTGCCGTTACACATAATATTATGAATCACTGGCGGGAGGTGAACTGCCTGTCTACTTAGGACATTACGGAAAACTGGAAATTAGCCAATTTCCAATTTTCCTTAATATTATTTCCAACGATTTATGTCTATTTATTGCTTAGGACATCACGCCGAAGCCGGCTATGGCAGAATAGGAAACATTTTGCCTAGCCTGGGGCGTGTAGCCTTGCCTTTTTTTTTAAATCTACAGTTGAATTCTTGGGATGAACTGCTTTGAGTACGGGTTTGGGGATAGGCTTAGACGTATAGAATGGTAGACGATGTATGTATTCAGCTTGTAATAGATTTAAAACAGCAGGTCTTGACGTCATGAGTGAAGTGGGTCGACGAATACATCAACAGGGCAGTAGACACGGGCGTAAAGAGGAAGCGAAAGTCTAACGTAGGGGTAGATGTTTTATCAAAAATAAAGAGACAGTTAAAAAAGAAGAAAAAATTCTTCAAAAATTAGAACAGCCTTAGATTGAAGGTGTGTATAAACGCTGTAGCTCCAGTATAATCCCTCAGTATAGACTCTGTCATCATGGCTTTCCTTCACCCAAATTCGTGCGAGTGTCTGATATCTTTATTCGATTTATTGTTTGTTAGTCCTGTTAAATTTAAACTGTCAGAATATCATATCGATTTATCTCAAACTTTGATATAGAGGGTGGTTCAAAAGTCTGGAGAGCCGTTCCAAATCTACTTAGAGGAGAACCATGAAAATACATACATAAACTATGGGCCGGTGTGCACGTAGTCATGATAGCTTAAATGACCTTGGAATGTTCCTTCAAGGATAACGATGTTACCTTTTCAACTAGACGGCGTAAACCAGTGGTGTAAATTAGATAGTTGTAGAGAACCGTAAGTCAATGCCAAAGCAGAAACAGAATGAAATCGGAAAACTAGGGTAGGAGTTAGCCTTAGACATGTTACTTTTATTAGCTACACTGCATGTCTTCAGGGTGTCAGGTGGAGAAGCCACTACACCAAACGAAAGTATCGTAGCAGTATGGGATACAGAAAGAGAACTTGTTTCCTATCCACAGACGTGTGCTGCGTTTTCCACAAAATTGAAAATTGGTTTCATAAAGCATGCATACATACAGTTACACATGAGGGGGGGGGGCAGGAGGATTGAACGGTTTAGTGCATATCATGAAGGAAGTTAACATGCAACATTCATTTGGCCGAATACTCCCCTTCCATCAATACATTGATGACACGACTCATAATAAAACAAATCAACTTAAATAATTCCTTTTGCTTTAAATAAAACAACATTGCCTAAAGCCATTAAATATGTCTTGCCCCTCTCCTCCCACTCTGGGTCTATTTATAAACATAGACTCTATAGTGGGAACGATTGCGTAGAGACCTTTTTCTCACATTTGGAAATGGTTTATGAGGAGACACAGAAAAAAAAAAAAACATGGTTCCCTTAGTGCCCAATTCCTATTTGGATCGTTGACTTGTGTAAGGCTACTCTTTGCCACATTTGTGAAAAGAAATTAAAATGGCAACAAAAGATTAAGGCTAACAATTCTCAGAGCCTTTAGAATTAGTTAATGTTATCCTTCGCTAACACAGTTTGACGCACATTTCTAATTGTTACTACTTTTAGATAAGCTGTCAATGTTGATGTATGTCACAGAGGTGTGTGCCTGCAAATCTTCATTGGAAGCAGCGTTGAAGGCAGTTTTATACCAGCGATAGCGTGGTTAAGATATATATAAATTTAAAATAAATATAATGTATATATAATACAATATAAGCATAAATATAAATTTAAAATACATGTCCTTGCTGAAAATGAACTGCAGAAAAACTGCAGAAATAGAATGAAACTGCAGTTTAATTGCAGATTCGACGGCAACCACAAAAAACTTTTTTTTTAAACTGCATTTAAACTGCAGTTTATGTGAAATTCAACAAGCTAACTTAAAAACTGCAAAATAACTCGTAGTTAGACTGCTGGGAAGGTTAGGTATAACTGCGGTAACACAAAAATGTCAGAAAACTGAGGCTCGAAAACCTGCAGTGTGGGCATCATGAAACTCGGTGTGCCAATGCGGCCCCCCCCCCCGCCTCCAATCCGCGCATTTTAAGCTTGTCTATTCCACAGAACCATGTAGTTTTTTTTTCACACGTAATTTTTTTTAATTGCATTAATTTTTTTTGGCTTAATAGTCATGTAGTGACGATGACAAAATTGTCATTAATAAACAGAACGGGAACCCAAATGGACTCGATTAGTGACCAATTAAATAGGGAATGGAAAAGATTTACATTAATTCTCTGAACAAATTATTCAGCAAAATCTATTTGTAACAATATAGACTAACATTATACAGTGTGGCTCCTTTAAAAAAAAATTCCCGGAAAGTCGTCCCTACTTGTTGGCCATGAGACCACCACCTACAAAGTTTTGTACTAGTTGATGTTATGGTAATATAATGACTACCGCATCACCCCCTTTTAAATTATGCTTTAAATAGAATGACCGTAGTTTTTCAGTTATTTTGTTCCAAATGCCTGTTTTTCCGTGTTACACCCACTTTTTGCCAATCCGATCTGATACTGATGTATTAATCGAATACTAAGAATCTGAAACCGAATAGTTAATTTCTTTTTTTTTCTTCTAAAAATTGAAGCTAAGCAAACTATAGTTCAACTTAATTTAAGAATTACAGGACATTGCTTACGAAAAATTTTCAATTTCGTTAATTTGTTTATAATTTTCTTGCTCTTTTTGTCTATTTTGGAATTGATCACCGTGTCATCAACTTCCTTTCTCTCCAGAGATGGTTGTATGGAAGAGAGTGTGCGTCTTTGTTTATACAGTTTGGCTAGTATTGTTTTTTTTTTGGGTGGAAGGAGGAGACCAAGTAAAAGGGGTCGCTTGGGGTTTGTGAAAGTAGGGGTTTTTTGAGGGGGGGGGGTAAAGGCGTAAAAATTAATAGTTGCTCCTACAGAAAAAATGCGTAGGTGCTGCCATTTGGAACATTTTTGGTTTTGCTTAATGACTTGTGGCTGACTAGCTAAAATTAACTCCATTTGAACGCTGCCGAAAAAACGGTAAAATGGTGTATTTGAACGTCAATTTTTGGCAAAACTATAGAAAAAATTAGATTTTACCAATAATGAAGAAATGGGTGAAAAGTGAACATTAACAGCAACTGAAAAAACTGTAAAATAATGGCAGTTACACTGCAGGTAATGCGAAATTCAACAAGATAACACCAAAACTGCAAAATAACTGTAGTTTACCAATATTGAAAGTGACGTTGTGTCACTTCATAAATTATTAAAAAAAATTTATGGTACCAGAATGGGTTGGTATAGTGACTGTTTAAAATCAAGCCAACAGTTGCATAACTTTATCACAAAATACAAAACGGTAATTATCTAGAATAACTACTTTGCAAACTAGTGACGTAATTCACCTACCCATCGATTCCTTTTGTCGTAAAACGTGCGAAAATCGTAACGAAAAAGTGCGCAAACGCTTATTTATTTATTTTTTTATTATTAAAAGACGTTAAAACGCTGCTCACAACAAGCTGGAAGTGGCCACCATTCAACGCGATTATACCACAACATAGAAAACCGGATTTCGACATCATCAGCAAACGGAAATTACCTTCATTTGCGACGTGACGCAATAGCTGAAGCACACGAGAATTTTATATTTATATTTTATTTTTTTACCAATTTCTTCACAGTATGAAACACTGTCTTCAGGGCGCACTATGCGCGCACTGTTATATACATCGAGAATTTATGGGATCAGAAATAGTGTGACGCAAGCATTTGTGAAACAAGGAACAAATTATGTCACTTCCTTGTTTCACAAATGCTTGCGTCATACTTTTTTGATTGCACCAATACTCGATGCATATAATAATGCGCACAAAGCGCGCCCCTGCGGACTGTGAGTCTGGCCCCAAATATAACAGTCTAGCAGGGAAATAGATAATTTTCGTTTAGTAACGTTCTGGTCGAAATCAAGTTTCTATGTTGCGGTAGCATCGCATTGAATGGCGGCCGCTCCTAGCTTGTTGTGAGTAACGTTTTGACGTGTTTTAATAATTTTTAAATAAATAAATAAGCGTTTGCGCACGTTTTCGTTATGATTTTTCGCACGTTTTACGACAAAAGGAATCGATGGGTAGGTGAATTAAGTCGCTAGCTTGAAAAGTAGTTATTTTAGATAATTACCTACATAACTTGGAACCATGCACATTAACGCTTAGTGATTGGATAGGTATGTAAGGCCGGATTACAAGATACGTCGTTGTAAGTAAAGTAAGAGTATATCAGGGAAGGTATGCATGCATGTTAAGAATATAAATTTATTTCTGTGCATGTACTGCCTAGATGCTAAGATTAAGGTATGTATGAATGATAGCTGAAATTTATTTATGAATTTTTAAATTTTATTTCGACCTGCAATTATTGGAAAAAACTGAAGTTTAACTGCAGTTTGAATTGCAAATTTACTGCAGTTTGAACTGCAGTTTAACTGCAAAAGAGAACTACAGTTTTTTTAGGTGTGGGCAATTTTCTGCACTTTCACTGCACTTTTTTTTGCAGTTTTTCTGCACTTCATTTTCAGCAAGGGTATATTCATTCCACCTAGAATAAGCCCAAAGCAACAAATCTTTCCTAACAACTGTAAACGAATAGGCCAAGCTAATCTTGCACTCAGCTTCTGCTCGAAAGGCCAGTTGAGTGAAGACTTAACTGTCAAGAAATCACAAATTTTTTTTATCAGTTGCACCCCAACCGCTCAGCACGGTAAATGATCGTCATTTTGATATCGATGTATTCAATAAACACTGAGTGCATTTTTACAAAGTTATTGCAAAGTACTTACGTTTCCACATTCTGGTTTGCCACATTTCTCCATCTAAAAGAGAAGATGTCTGAATAAGTTAAACATGGTTAAATTATTAGTATGTTGAGTAACGAACACCACACAGGTACCCAAAAATTAACAAACAATCCCATAGGCGTAATTGTTATTACAAGGTGTCTTCAGAGTTGAAGTGGTGTGCGTTAACACGTAGCAACGACAGACTGGAACTATGTTTATAACTTCAATATACTTTAAAGTTTTAATGCGTCGTGACCTTAAGAAGTATTTTTAAAGTCAGAATTAACATTATGAATATCGTTGTCAATCTTGCATTTTCAGCATGATTTCATCGAGAAAAACACTTACATACTGGGTTTGTCTGTCTCTCAGTGTTAAATAATAATTATATTCTTTAGTTGTCTTGTAAGCAATGGGAAAGGTACATTAGTGACGTATCAGTCAATCACAGTACAACCACTGATGAACATATCAATGACGTTCCAAGAAGGCCAATAATAAGTGAACTATTATGTAACTATCAGGCTATTAGTAAACTGTAGCAATAGAAAAGGGACTGAATAAAACTACTGACACACTCTTTTTGCGTGTCCACTACATGAAGAGAAACGGAACTGCAGCTAGAAGACAAATTAACAAATACTGTTGGATTTACGCTCCAGGATATTTCTTGTTGAAATTTATGTGCCCCTGGTGGACGTATCACACCAAGAAAGATCACGCAGTTTATCAGAATCTAGTGTGAACTTTTCCTAATGCTTAAGCTTATAAACAAACTATTTAGCTCATAATATGTGACTGTCCTGTATTAATGTCATCCCAGATTTGTATTGTAAGCATTCCGTAACCACCTGTTGGATCTTTTGTACAGGGGCTAGTGACCTTGTATCCAAGGTAGAAATTCCGCTCATTTTCACGATTGATTAAATACTTAGCCTACTACTTACTAACAGTATTTAGGAAAAAGTGCTGTTTCCGATGACAAACACTGATTTTCGTTTGCTTTGCTTACTCAGTTAGTGCAAACATTTACTCACTGACATGACTGAATCAATGTAACCAACAAGAAACACATATCACTCGTAATTTGTATTAGTACTACACTTTAAGTGGGTTTTATTGTTTCACTTATTTTAAGAATTTTTTCTTCTTTACGTGCTGCTCAGTTCAAATGCTTCTACTGGCTTCTTATCACTTCACTTTCTGATTATCCCACACTTGGCAAAACAGTTGTACAACGTCAAGTGAAAACGCCACGGTTTGAATGCAAGTTAGGCCTACACAAGACATTAACTCGTATTCAAAGCTGCTCACGTTTTAGCACAAATAAGGAGGGAACTGGCTGACGGCTTTACGTAAACACTAATACTCAAATATTGCTGTTTGAAATAATACTGCTGCAAATATTCTGAGCACTTTATTTGTACAACCACGATTTGCATTGTTAATAACCGAGCCTTGTTGTAACGAGGCGTGTTTTTTGCTCCAACTCCGTTTTAAAACTCAATAACTGCAATACAGTTCTTATTTTTTAAATTTTAATCAATTTTAATTCTTTCCTTCGGGTCATTCTTCACCTGCATTAAATGTATTATTTTGGAAACATTGATACGTAATCACTGACACGTAAACATTGCTAGGGGTAGTAGATTTACTTACATAAGTAAGAACCAAAGACTTTCGTTTTCTTACTTACGTAAGCAGGAACCCCACGCCTTCGCTTTCTATGCCAAGAATTCTTTTTTCTTATTTTAAAAATTAATAAGTGTTAATTTAAAATGTGAAATGGTTTAATAATACTTTAGAAGCGATCTGGGATACGTAAACATGGACAGCAATTGTATTTTTACTTCTTAAGTAAGAACCAAGGACCTTCCTTTTCTTACGTAAGTAAGAAACCCACGCCTTCGTTTTCATACTTACGTTAGTAAGAAACCGACGCCTAGCCGTGGTCCTTACTTGTGATAAAACAACGGTTTAAATATTGCAGCAGTGTGTCTTCATGATATAAATCCCTGCTGCAACAATGGTCCAACAATGAAAGAGTTGTACAAAACAGGTAATAAAATAATACAGCACAAAGTTACGCGTGTTTGCTGATTGTTACTGACAACAAGTTCTTGACTCGCTCCTCGTTGGTCCGTAGAAGCCGTATCATTGTTTGTGGATGTTATCAGGGCCGTAGCGAGCCCCCTTGACGCCCAAGGCGAGCCAACCGAGCAGTGCCCACCCCCTCCCCCTTCCAACGACTACCTATATCAAGAAAAGAATTCACGGATATTATATTGAGGCTTACATAACTAAATAGTAACTATAGTAAATGAGAGAGACCTGTACTATAGGGCAGTGACACGACGTACTATTATTGTGTATAACTCAATGGTGGAGCCAGTAACTGGGTTAGCTGCAAGGAGCATTGGAGGGAGAAAGGAAGATCGTCTTATTGAAGCCAATACTATTAGACTGGATTTCTTAAGCCTATAAAGCGCGATTTTTGTTGTTGGAGAAAACAACGTTCTTTTAAGCCTAAGAAATCCGCTCTCAAAGCGCTGTCTTGACTAGAAGTACCGTTTTCTCCGGTACATTTTAATCTAGTGCACCTTGTAGTTATTACCTCCAAATGGTGACGCGTAGCCAATATGACGTCACTTGACGCTGCTCTATAGGTATTTAAAGCAGTTGAAGACAATGAACATTAACAAATTTAAAAAAAAGTATTTTTTATTGAACTAACATGGGATTCGGTATTAATTTGTGCTTGGCAACTGATCAAAAAACCTCAAATAAGATAATAAAGAAATGAGAGTAATATATTTCGCTAGAACAACCTGAAAATAAACATTTCAGCATAACTAATTCAACCGGAATAAAAAACCGTTTTTTTCACCCATTTTCGCATTTTTCGGGTACAAGCATCCCTTTAAGAAGCAAGAAGCAAGTATACTGAATTACGTCTCTATGAACCTACTTTTTTTTTTATTTCAGTTTTCAGTTTTCTGATCATTCAAGGAAAAACGAGTAATCGGCTAACAAAACATCCGGAAATTGTGCAGTGAGCACTAAACCAAGTCCAAGCAAGCACGTCTGTCTTAACAGCGTTGTGAACTTTGATGCAACACGTTCAGTTAAAAAATACTATAATTGTGCTTTACCACCCACTTTCACGGTTACACGGTTGACAGGAATTCGACGTGGTGCCCCCAACAAGGTGGCACCTTAGGCGGGCGCCTTGCTCGCCTTACCGTTTCTACGGACCTGGACGTTATAGATAATTTTGAAAATAGTGTGGGCAACAATCACGACGTCATGTGTTGTTGAGGCATTGTTAGGTGAGTGTTGCAAATGGTCCTTTTTCACCAATTTCGGCTATATAGGACCTAGCACGGACTTGAAATACGCCTACACAACCTTTCCTTTTCTTTCGACAAACTTCTCATGTTTGTAACCTTCTACTTTCATAGGAGAACATGATCATCATCCCCAACCAACCGACGAACCAACCAAGCATAATTTGAATATTTTTAATGATGAAAGAGTTCGTCATCGTGTCATCATGTCGCCAGAATTCGAACACTCGTCTTCCGTTAACATGTGAAACTGCTTTAACCACTTGACGAATTCGTGGTATTCAGGGCCCTGGGACATAGATCCACATATTTTTTTTAAAGGGAGGGGGAGTGGAGTTGGGAAGTAGCAGTTTAAATCTTGAAATTTCAGAGTGGAATGCCGATTTTTTCTAAGGCTATAAATTGAAGATTTTTTCTATTTCTTTTAGTTTTATCCTCGATTTTGTTAGTTTCATCCCGTCTCCAGTTTTTTTAGGAATAAAACGAGCCACTGCTTCAAATTTTGCACAAAATGAGGGTAGGTAGACCCTAATAGGGGGAGGGGGTCGGAATAAATTTGAGATCTTTTTTAAGGAGACTCTCAGTAGGGCGATTAAGGGTTTGATGAGAAATGTTATAGACCATCTTCCTGACTCAAGAATTTGCATTAGAATAGCCACCCTCCGCCTTCCCCCGATAATTTTGGTCGTGGTGTAATGCTGGGAGTCAAAGAATCGACATGTTATAGGAAGAGTCGGTTCGGAGCATCCCACCCACACAATGAGAAGTGATTTTTTCCCGTCTGTATGAGCACGTACAGGTCTTCAATGTATTTCCCGGGCACTATCAACGGGTGTCTGTTGATGTATTACAGGATGAGGGGGGGGGGGAGATTGAGGCTTAATGGCGCGTCGACAACTTGGTCATTAGCGCCAACCTCAGTCACAGTGCAGTGGTCCGGGTTGCCACTGCACCACACATTACAGAGATGTTATTCAAACCCCTAATCTAAATCTTGTCATACATCTGTACCTCCTGCAAAAATTGAAAAACACCGGACAGGAGGGCAGACTTATCGCCCAACTGAAGCGCAATGTCATGCGGAAGATGGAACCGACGACGAACACCATCAAGATGGCGACAATCAACAAGTAAGTGCCGGACCGTAAGGGTCGACGACACCAAGAACATTCAGGAGGGTCAACCCCCCGCAAAAGGAAACAGTGAGTAAGTCGCGTGTGCCCAATTCGCAAACGGGCCAACACAACCTCCTCACGGCGACTGCGGCGACACGACGAATGCCACTCCTCGACAGTGCCTTTAATGGCCCGTAACTTATTACCGTCCTGTCTGTCCCACAAGGTTTGCCAAAAAGCGTGTAACCTCAGACGCAACAATGTTTTTTTTTTTTTTTTTTTTTTTTATTACAGGATGTAAAATCAATCGTGTACGTGAAATAGTTTCTAGCTAATTCTGCTGATTCATGTTTCAAAATAATTCAGCCCATTTGGTTTTTCATCTAGTAACTACAAAAAAAAATATTTGACGACACTAGCAACAATAAACAGCAAAATAATAATAATAAAGTGATATTTACTTAAAACTATACTAGTTAAGGATTTCTACCTAGTTTTTAGCCATTTGAAATTGTGTTATTAAACTTCAAGTAAATCCCCTTGACTAACCTTCAAACGTTACATGAAATACTGTAAAACAACGCAGAGAGAATTTTTTTTAACTATCTAAAAATTCTTTCAAGTGGGAAAAAAAGCTTTGTGGCAATCACTGACAAAATTTCGTTTTAGGTAGATCTGCTCTACAGGACATTTAAGCAAATAACTTAGCTATTTCGGTGTGACTCTTTATGAACTTGAATATTAGTTTCAGTGTACAGAATGAACGTTTCTACAAACAGTTGCTACAAAAAAAATTGATTTTCTACTTATTTGTTTGCCATGAACAAAAACAGCAAACACAGCTGCTGTGAGTACAAGAGTACACGTGATGAATTGCATGATTGAAGTGTGAGATCTCGACCAGTGCTACGTTTGCTGCTTTATATTAGACCAGCATCGCGAATAGTAGATGCACGGGATGTCCCACCTTCCAGGTAATTCTGTACAATTGTCACTGAAATTGCAATATTTTCCATTTTTAGGTAAAGTGTGTGCTACTTTTTTTCTGGAAATGCCCATATTTTGGAATAAATTATTGTTGACAAGCGACTTCACAACATTAAGGCGAGAAGAGACACTCTCTCTGACCTACAAAGAATGAAAATGTAGGTCCAGTCTAAACCCTGAATAACGAGCCTTTGTTTGGGGGTAACAAGTGCACCATCTAGTCTAATATACCCCACATAGGGTTGCCCATGGTGGCAGATCATAAGTTCAGCACTGGAAAAATCAAGTCTCTGGCAGCAAGCGGCTGAGATCCCTTAGCGACAACCAACTACAGAGCGACAAGAAGTGCTGAACGATTCTTCCCGGTGAGCCACACTGCCACATCATCAACATAGTGCAACCACATTAGGAAGCGAGCCCAGCTCAGCATGGACAGAATTAATCATCACAATTTAAAGGGCTGTTCTTAGGCTACTACCTCAAAGGAGGCCTCTGTCAGTGGACTTGACACTGGCCCGGATGCCTTCAACCTGGGTTGCAATGCATCTGATCCCGAGGAAGCCCAGAACAGCGCTTTTCAGTTATATGCTCACATCAAGATTATCAATGAAATGTCCCACCTACTCAACATCAACCATTCGTATGCAGCTTTAATGTCTAAAAAGGCCACAACACAAAGCAGTCGTTGACCCACAGCCTTTCGGATGCCAGACTCCAGATAAAGAACAGCATCTTTGGACCCCCTGTGGAACAAAAGCCCAACAGAGCACCAAAAACCTCCCAGAATCTTTAATCTGCAACACAATCCTGTTGATGAGTATTTTTTCATAAACTTTCCGTGGACAGAAGGGAAGACGAATGGATAAAAAGATAAACCATCTCCAACATTATACTACGTAATCTCTTTCGAACATCTCCATAAACCGACAAAACAAACAAATCCTCGAATGCCAAATCCGAAGCCATAATAGAACACTATACGCAAAAGTAAACGTTTTTTCCTTTCAGCTTTGCATTTTGCGCTACTCCGCGCACTGAATCATTATTGAAGTCGCGTGCTTATTCATTGTCGGGCAAAGATGGGACATCGGTAGATAAATAAGTTATCGCCTGCTTCCCTCGTGCAAAGAACTAACAATCGCTCGGGCCTGCGGCCCTCGACATTACTAGTTCTCAGCACTCGGGAATCAGGCGATAACCTATACTTCTACTATTACAATAGTTTGGTGGCATTCCAATAACAATGCTCTGAACACGAAACTTTTTTAATAGAAGTTGTCTGAAGGGACAGTTCGTCATTGAGTTTTCACTACTTGGACGGCGATGGGGTACTTCGGAATCGAGCCAAAATTAAGTTGCAATGCTCTGCTTAAATAAAGTTAATAGTTACGCACACGCCGCCACCTAGTATAGCCTAGCAGTAGCTATCTGTAGCATGTCCACACTAAGGGTACGTTTACGCAATCACTCGCTTTTGCATTCTCGCAGCTAGCAGCTAGAAAACACCTCAAATTCCAACATGGCGGCGGTTTTATGTCTGCCGCCTCGCAACGAAAACAGCAAAAAACGTGAGTTCAGAAGCGTTTGGGAAAATTGTTTCGTCATGAGTAATTCTTTATATTATTGGCACGGATTATAAGACTGCAAGTATTTATTCAAACGATGTCGGATTTAGCTCATTCATTTAGCGTTGTTACCATGGCAATGTCACCTTTGCCATCGCGATTGAGTTCTAGCTGCGAGAATGCAAAGGCGAGTCGCTGCGTAAACGCGCCCTAATGGTAGTCATATCATGAAGGGGGAAACCGCCTCTGCCAAAAAATAAATATTAATATATTGATATTAATATAAATCCGCCTCTGCCAATGAGACTGACGCAAATTTAGCTGGTAGTAGGCTAGCAGTAATATTATTTGAAAGTACACATGTTATTGACTGCCTGTGACGTAACTAACGGGTGGGGAGTTGGGGCATGGGAATATGGAGGGAGATCTAAGGAAGATCTTCGAAAAAAGTTTTACGCATACAAATGCCTCCATTAATCGTAGGCGTATCATGTGGCTGTCAATATAGTTTCATTTTTGGTTAAAGATAGTGACGAATATGTGGCTATATCTTTGTAGTGTATAAATGCAAACAGAAATTCGAAACCACTGTCAAGTAGAGCAGTAGCACCACAGTTACAAAGATATTTCGTAATGTTTCGTTCATACTTCAATTATTTAAAAAGTGCGGGCCAATAACTAAAGTAGTTATCGGCCCGCAGTTTTCAAAAGAAGCATAGCTAGACCATTGTAGCTTCCGGGCCAATAACTCGGAAAGCGGGTTTTCAACACTAAGAATTTAAGAGTCACTTTAATAATCACTTTGCTACGCAGCAATATGATCGGCAACAATCAATAATGAAGCATTATTATGCAGCCGATTTACTTTCTGCATCTCCCAGAAAAAAAAAGCAAAAACACCCGTGCAAAACATTTCAACTTTGTTCTACAAAAGCGTATTTATTTAATTCCCGTAGAAATATTCAAATGTCAGTGCCTGGAGAATGCGTCCGGAAGCGTGGTCGGGGCTGCGTTGGGCCTGGAGTCGCTAACTGAGTGAGTGAAGCTAACGAAAATCAGCGTTTGTTTGGCAGTGTGAGCAAAAATTAGATTGGCGAAACTTGATTCGGTGAAGCGTGGACATATAGCATGAGCAACCAAACTGAACCAGTGTAACAAACGGTGTATCCAACACCATCCATGCATACAGCAAACTTCAGCAAGAAGTAACATTATTAACCAGCGAAAAATTGTTTCATGCAACGATGGTTGAGCGTGAATATTTTTAAAATGTTGCATCCTGTAATTTGAGCCACTGGATGCGCTGATTAAATGAGTAAAAGCAAACGAAAATTAGCGTTGTTAGCCAGTGTGCGCAAAAATTGGATTGAATAAACTTAATTCAGCGAAACACGCACATATAGCATGAGCAACCATACCTTACCGGTGTTGAGAACGGTGCATTTGAGACCAGGGATTTCTCTTGTTTAATTAAAACCATAATGCTTCCTGACTTGCTGTGCACAGGATTCATGTTTGACCTTGAGATACGTTGCTCGCTGGGTGGCTAATATCATATGTTTTAAATGTCATTGCATATTGTAAATTGTCTGTTGTAAATTTTAAATTGTGCTTTGTAAATTCATTACGCAAGACCAGGGGCTGTTTTGACCCACTGTCCTATTTTTAATTCATCTATTTTACCAGTTTGATTGCTATTTAATTATAAAGTCTAAGGAATTAAAGCCTCTCATTTCACGAATGTGACAAAAGTTTATAATTATTAGTGGGAATTGATATTTTATCAAATATCGTTTGACTATGGCTACGTTTAAATGAAATCAGATAAATTGTGATTTATTGTTTACTAGCTGGTCCCGATGTAACGTACCAAGGTCTCGTAGAAAGCCATGTTGTCACACTTCCCCGTTAATTCTCACAGTAGTATTTGTTTTAGTTGGCACTGAGAGTTTAATAGCACAGAGTTTTCTTTCAACAATACATGTCGTAATACTTAGTTCGTTACTGCAGTCCTCCCACCAACATCATGTATCAACGCCATGTGTGACGTCAGCTTGTGGACGACCAAAGCTGCGTCACACACCCTATTTGTAATAGACTGGCTAGCCTGTCAATTGACTGGTGAGTCACATGCTTTGTAAATGCTTTATACACACTTGTTATCGAATAATAAATGTCTCTTCCCCTGGCAGTCGTGCTTACTTGGTATTTAGTTTA